>JXTB01000832.1:21678-37200 GCA_002914805.1 Parasponia andersonii | reverse complement strand
CTTCGCACGTTTTCTCGGGTCGTCGATGAGCGATATGAGTCCCAGAGTGCGAGCATTTTCGAGATCTACTTGCAAGCTTTTGCTTTGCACAGCAGTTTACCCTTCGCATGTTTTTTCGGGTCATCGACGAGCGACGTGAATCCCAGAGTGCGAGCACTTTTGAGGTCTGCTGGCAAGTTTTTGCTTTACATAGAAGTTTACCCTTTGCACATTTTCTCGGGTCGTCGACGAGCGACGTGAATCCCAGAGTGCGAGCACTTTTGAGGTCTACTGGCAAGTTTTTGCTTTGCATAGCAGTTAACCCTTCGCACGTTTTCTTGGGTCATCGACAAGCGACGTGAGTCCCAGAGTGCGAACATTTTCGAGGTCTGGTGGCAAGTTTTTGCTTTGCACAGCAGTTTACCCTTCGTACGTTTTCTCGGGTCGTCAACGAGTGACATGAATCCCAGAGTGCGAGCACTTTTGAGGTCTGCTGGTAAGTTTTTGCTTTGCACAACAGTTTACACTTCGCACGTTTTCTCGGCTCGTCGACGAGCGACGTGAGTCCCAGAGTGCGAGCATTTTCGAGGTCTTCTACTGTGGGCTGACCCTACTCTGTAGTTAGCCTTAAACATTGGGTCTACCTCTGTGGGCAGACCCCTTCCATAATAGTATAAAACGTATGGTCTGCCTTCGTGGGCTGACCGTCTTTTCTGTAGCTACACAAAATGTCGGGTCTGCCTTTGTGGACAAACCCTTTTTCCGTAGTAGTCCAAAAGATGAATTCATGTGGCAAAAAGGAACTTGACCTGTTTTAGATTTAAACTTTTCTATAATATAAACATTCGCATGGTCTGACATCATATATATGTGCCTTACACGTGATATTTTTTCAAGTGCTGAGCATTCCATGTGTTCGGCATGTTTTTCCCCGTTTTGAGTTCCTTCAAGATATATGCACCATTGTCGAGCACTTTGATTATCTCATAGGGTCCGATCCAATTGGAGTTTAGTTTCGAGAAATTCCCTGTTCTTGCTTTTAGGACCCAATCCCCAGTGTCGAATTGTCGGGCACTAACCTTTTTGGTGTAGTAAGACCTTGCCTACTGGTGGTATGAAGCCAGGTGGATCAAGGACATGTTTCTTGTTTCTTCCAGGAAGTCTGTGTTGCAGCTTAAATGGCGCACGTTTAGAGGGGCATCTTTTACCACTTCGGAGCGGAGGGTCGGGCGGCTGACCTCGGTCGGGATCACAGCCTCTGATCTGTAGACCATGGTGAATGGCGTTCTCCCAATAGACCTCCGCTTTGTGGTTCGATAGGCCCACACGACGGCTGGTAGTTCTTCTAACCACTTGCCTTTAGCCTCCTGCAAGTTCTTTTTGATGTTGCAGAATATGGCTTTGTCCATCGCCTCTGCCTGGCCGTTCCCCTGAGGGTAGTTCACGGAAGAGAAACTGAGCCTTATATCATATAGTTCGCACAACTCCTTAAGCTTGGCATTTTGGAACTGCGTGCCATGGTCGGCGTGTATCTCCTTCAGGATTCCGAATCGGCAGATTATGTTCTTCCAGATGAAGTTAATCGTGTTTGCCTTATTAACTGTCGTGTAGGCTTTAGCCTCTACCCACTTGGTGAAATAGTCAGTGGCCAGCAGGACGTATCTCTTTTCTCCTGGACTTCTGGGAAACTCTCTGACGATATCCAGACCCCACTTGGAAAACCGCCAAGGAGTTATGTTCGAATGAAGAATCTCCACAGGTTGACGTTTCATCGGGGCGAACCTCTGGCATTTATCACATTTTTTTACGAATTTGGTTGCCTCTGTCATCATGTATGGCCAAAAGTATCCGGCCGTTAGAGCCTTGTGGGTGAGGCTACGCCCGCCGGAGTGGTTTCCACATACTCCCTCGTGGATCTCCTCCATCAACTTTTGCGCTTCGACGGGGCCTATGCAGCATAGCATCGGATCCATTGTCGATCTCTTGTATAATTGTTCACCCACTATTGAGTACCTGGCAGCTTTTAATCTGACTGACCTTGCTTCCCGGGGGTCTGTGAGCAAGTTTCCCAACGTCAAATATTGCATGATGGGCCTCATCCACCCTTCGTCAGCAGTGCTAGTTGCGAACACGTGGTGTGCAGGAGTCTGCAGGGGGTTTGCCATGCTCCCGCCATCTAGAAGAAATTCTTTGCTTTCAGCGGTGCCCCCGATTGATGCATTCTTAGCTAGCCCGTCAACCCTCTGGTTCTTCTCCCTGGGGATCGGTTCGATATTGAAATTGGCAAAGTGGGCTTTTGCCCCCATCACCTTCGAGAATTACCTATGCAACCTCGGTTCTTTTACTTCAAAGTCTCCCCTGACCTGACCCACGATCAGCTGTGAATCGGTCTTCACGGCGATGGCCTCTACTCCGAAATGTAGTGCCAACTCGAGGCTTTGCAACAATGCCTCGTACTCTGCCTCGTTGTTAGTCGCCTGGAAACCGAGCCTCAATGCTTTCTCAACCCTGAGGCCCGTTGGGGTCTGCAAGACTATCCTTATTCCTGATCCCGAGGCATTCATGGATCCGTCTGTGTAGAGCGTCCAGGTTGAAGGGGGGTGAAGTTATGACATCTGATTCAGGGCATGCCGCTCACCAAAGGATTCGATTTCCACCAGAAAATCTACCATGACCTGCCCTTTCTTTGCCGTCCGAGGCTGATATTCGGTATCATATACCCCCAGCTCAATGGCCCATTTGGTCATTCGTCCTGATAGATCTGGTTTGGCCAAGATTTGGCAGATGGGGAAATCCGTATATACATGACCAAGTGTACCTCAAAATACTGCCGGAGCTTTTTTTTAGCGTTGACCAGAGCGAGGACCAGCTTTTCTACCACACTGTATCGGGTTTCGGCGTCTAGGAGCATGCGGCTTATATAGAACAGCGGCTTTTGTTTATCATCTTGCTCGATGAATAGTACGGCGCTGATCGCTACTTCGGACACCGCTAAATAAGTGTACAGACGCTCCCTTTCTGACAGGGAAGCCAGGATAGATGGGTGACTCAGATACAGCTTGAGGTCTGCCAGTGCTTTGTCCTGTTCTTCCCCCCAGATGGCCGTAGAGTTTTTCTTCAGGCATTGGAAGAAAGGCTTGCATCAGTCGGACATCTTGTATACGAATCGGCTGAGAGCGGCTACGTTCCGGGCCAGGCGTTGGACCTGTCGAACGGATAAGGGCCTCTGCACATTCGCGATCGAGGTCAGCTAGGTCGGATTTGCTTCAATACCCTTCCGGCTCACGATATGTCCCAAGAATTGCCCAAAGGATACCCTAAATGCGCACTTCTTGGGATTCAGATGCATCTGATGCTGCCTCAGAATCTGAAAGCATTCATCTAGATGACTCAGATGGTCCGAATCCTCCCTGCTTTTCACGACCATGTCGTCGATGTGGACTTCCATAGTCTTTCCTAGCAGCCGGGCGAATATCTTTTTCATGAACCTTTGGTAGGTTGCCCCCGCGTTTTTCAGGCCAAATGGCATTCGATTGTAGCAGTACAAACCTCGCTCTGTGATCCTCCGTGTACAGGGGGATCTGGTTGTATCCGGAGTAGGTGTCCAGAAAGCTGATCCTGTTGAATCCCGCCGTCGCTTCTACCATTTGGTCGATTCTTGGTAGGGGGAAACTATCCTTTGGGCAGGCCTTGCTCAGGTTGGTGAAATCTATACAAATACGGTCGTCGCCGTTTTTCTTTTTCAGCACTACCGGGTTAGAGACCTACCGCGGGTATACGCATTCCCTGACCGCGGGTATACACATTCCCTGATTAAACCGCTCTCTAGTATCTTTTCTACCTCCTTATTGATCGCCCTATTTTTTTATGGTGTGAATCTTCAGGGTTTCTGCCTGACCGAGGGGAAATGGGGGTCTATATTCAGTCGTTGACAGGAGTGTGCAGGGTCTATCCCTGGCATGTCATCGTGGGACGACGCAAAGACGTCCTCATTCCGTTTTAAGAATCCCAACATTTCATTCTTTTGCTCCTCGGGTAATAAGGCTCCGATTAGGATTACCTTTGCCGGTTTTTCCTCTTTCAAAGGGACCGCTACCAGCTCTTCGATCGTGGATTACGGACCTTCAGACTCCTCTTTGATTTGCCTCATGTATACTGGCAGACGGTCCTTTGATTGCTCTCCGTCTCCGGTTGCAGCGCTTGTGCTCGCGTCGGCTCCCCTCAGGGCAGCCGAAAAGTATTTCCTTGCAGAGGCCTGGTCCCCCTTGATGTAAATCGTGTATGTGCCATCCTTTGACTGACATCTTAAGACCTGAAGGAGGGTAGAAGCGACCCCATGTATGGCGTGGATCCATCCCCTTCCCATGATGACATTGAAGGAAGACTGGCGATCAATGATGACGAAATCCATGTCCAAGCATCTCTTGACTGCGCAGACATTAAGGGTCACGACGCCCAAAGGGCAGACCCTTGTGCTGTCAAAAGCGAAAAGCGATTGACAGGTTGGCCTGAGCGCACTCCTATCCAGACCCATATTCTTGAATGTGTTGAGAAATAGGATATCGACACTACTTCCACTATTGATCAAGACCCTTCCGACCAATGCGGAGCCGATCTGTAGTTTGATCACCAAGAGATCGTCGTGAGGATGGCGTACCGTGGTTAGATCTTGCTATGTAAAAACGATGGGGGCGGCAGACGCGCGGCCTTCTCCCGACATCAAGTAGTTGACGGAGTGTCCCATCCTCCTCAAGCGCTTCACCCTGCCCTCAGCTCTTTTGAGGCATTTTTCTTTTTTCTCTTGATCGTGGGTCGGCTCTGGCCTGCCCACAATGGTCAGTACTATCCTGAGGGTCTGCTCTCCTGACCCACAGGCCTGGGCCTGCTTCCCTTTTTCAGTCCTAGCAATGTCTTGCCGCGGCTGGGCTTCATCGGTTTTCACGTACTATTTCAACCAACCAGCGTGGATCGCCAACATGACTTGAGCATAAAGATTGCGGCAATGGACAGTGTCGTGTCCGAAGTCTTTATGGAACTAGCAGTACCTATTCTTGTTCTTCATATGCTCTGGGACGCCAGATTTGAGTGGGTCCTTGAAGATGCCCCTATCCCTGTTTTAGAGGTAGATCATATCGATCGGCGTGTTGAGCTCGTACTTGAGCAGAGGATCACGGGTCGTCTTCCTCCTCTTGCCTCCCTCCAGTCCGTCCGAGATGGGGACTTCCAGCTTCAGGGCCGGCCCTTGGCCTGGTGAGGGCCTCTTCATCCCTTGCGGGGTCGGAGGTTGTACTAGCGTCGTTATTACTGCGGCAGAGATCTTGGGCGCCTTCTGGTGGCTTTCTAGTACCCTGAATACCCCTTCTGACTTGGCCTGGACGTCTGCCATATCGTACGGAAGATATAGAAGGAGGTGGTCCGATAGCATTGATCTTAGCTGCAGGCTCCGGACGAATGATCCTGCGGCTTGGACCGAGTCTGCATTATGGACCAGTGACATTACCTCGAGGAAACGTGAGAGGTACTCCGCGGGGATTCATCTGCAGCCTGCTCCAAACGATCCAGGTCTCGCATGGTTTTTTGTTGTCTTCGAATACCTGCGTACTATTTAAGGAAAAGTTTGCAAAAGTCTTCAAACCCGTTTATGGACTTTTCTGGGAGCTGCCTGAACCATAACAGGGCTGGTCCCACAAGAGTCGTAGAGAAAACTTTGCAAGTCACAGCCTCGTCCCTGGTCTCTAAAGCCATCTTCTGCTGGAAGTGGTTTATGTGGTCGAGGGAGTAAGTTTTCCCCTCGAACAGCTTGAAGGTTGAGGTCGTGAAGTCTCTCGGCCTGGGTTCCATCTGGATCTAGTCAGTGAAGGCCGTCCGGTTGATGCCTCGCATAGTTTGTTCCGTTAGATCATCGGGGGTCTGGCTATAATGGTTGCTGAGTCTCTTACCCAACTCCGCCATCATCTCTTGCTTCCAGTCGGGGGGCATACCCCCAGGGCTTTCATGGTGTCTTCTGCCTGTTACCCCCCTGGTTTGGAAAGGTCTCGACTGGCTTTACCGTACCCCCTGCATTCGTGACCCAGACGGGGCGGGAGCTTCTCTCCGCAGTTGGCTTCTGAACTCTTGTTGGACTTCTTCATTGAAATCTTCCCTCTACTGGGTCCTATCTTCACTTGCCAGCAAACCCTCGAGGCGAGCATTATCTCTGTGTACCTCTGCAACCTCATCCCTTAGACCAAAGACGGCCTCGTGGGCCATCTCTGCCTTTCTGTTTGCTTCCGTCAAGGCGACAAGCATCTGATCTAGCTTCTGCACCAGATCTGGTCGTTCTTCTCGGGACCTTCCTTCGGCATCGGGATGTGTGCTCCTAGTTGTCATTCTTGAGGGTGCCATCAGACATTGTATGGCTTTTATGTTCGGGGAGAGCGTGGCCGTGAGTTTCTTACTCTTTTTTCCTACGCTCAACTTGTTCCCACAGACGGCGCCAAGCTGTTGGAGCGGTTTCTCACCAGCTATCTACGTGTCTCGAACTACTGATGCTGTATTCTCCAACTGTCCACGTGTCCTTGCTGTCTCAAAGCTCTCTGAACTCCAAGCAAGATCGGAGAGGCGGAGGTGGCTACCTGCAAAGACTCTCCGATGCTTAAGTCAGTGGTTTATCTTTCATACAAGGTAGTAAGGAAAATATTTTAGTATGAAAAATCTCTCTGTTTCTTGTTTTTAGACTTTTTTATCTATATATGTTTTCTTTTTAGTGTACATGTCTCTCTCAGGAACGCATGGCTCTTATATATGTAGTCCTGAGATAGTGAACCGCATGGTTCTCAATCTCAGGACTGAGTACCTTTCACCTCGAAAACTTTTTCAGCAGTCACGGGCTAAGAATTCGGCGATCTCTTCAGTGCTGCTGTGGCCTGATTTTCGCCGCCTCTTTCGGCTTCAATCTGTCAGGAGTAAGATTTGCGTAAATCGTCGTTCTGTCAGGACGGCTTGTCCCTGGTACACACCTACTCAGAATCGCATTAAATACTCTGTATGGGTCTGGAGCCGTGAGTCGCTTTCTACTGTATTCGGTCGGAAGACCCTTGTGGCTTCTAACCCTCATGATTGTTGGGGTAAGGGCCGCTGTTCCATGATGGCTTACCCTTAGGGCTTCCGACCCCCATCTGTCGAGGTTGGGGTCAGGTTGGGATTAGACTGGGCCAAATCGTTTGGGGTCAATGATGGACTCGGCCCTAATCTCGGATGGCCCAATGGCCGATTGTGAGATCACGTGCGATCCGCGTGGCCTTCTACGTGGCATAAGGCTCGAGAACGGGTCCCATAAGAAGAATAAACACCAAATAGAAAAGGCTCACTTGGTCGACTTGGTACGATGAAAAAGAAGCAACGAAAATCCCACTGGAGTGGAGAGAGCTCGCGATTTTTCCGCCTTCCCATGCTAACAAGAATCAAGATGCCCCGTAATATAAAAACCATCTTTTAGGAAGGGTTTCCCTCGCACCCGTTTCGTGGAAAAATAGACCCCATCAAATTTACTTTACTGTGTTTGAAAAAATGCTACAATCTTTAACATTCTGATTCAATCCCACTCTAATCCATACCAAATGTCCCTTACAAATAAGATAAATCTAGTATAATTGGACACACAAAAAGAACTATGTAATAGTAAAACTATCATTATATATTAACTCTTTTGATAACATTTTTATTTTTTTATTTTTTTGCTTTTTATTTTTTTAATAAAATAGAAAAAAAAATGAGGGACCATTTGCCCTCTCCCTCCTTTTGCATCCAAAATAATGAATAATACAATTTCGCCTATTGTTCCATGCAAAGAGATAATATAATTTTTAAAGAAATATTGAAAGTAATTTGCGTTTAAATTCTACATTTTTAGAATATTTTTATTAGTGATAAACCCACTTCATGGATACAAATTTACTTGACTATTCAAAAAAAATTACAGTGAATTAGAATATTCGAGGAGAACAAATATTACAGCCTATTAGAAATAAGTGATGTAACATGATGACATTTCACACGTAACAAATTACTTTTGGTAATTCATGATGAGCTTTTTGCCTCTCATTGCAAATTCTTTTTAAGAGAAAAAAAATACTGCTCATTACAAATAGGACGAGAAATTGAAATAATTATGTTTATAGGTGTTTCCTTTATAGAGTTAGACAACTAACAAAATTTAAAAGTTCGTACTTATTTTGAGAATAAGTCCTCTGTCAACAATTAACAAGATTCCTTAGGAGTATATTGTATCTTTTAGATAATTTTTAATTTTTTTAGAATTTTGGATGGCTTAAGTTGTAATAATTAAACATTTCTATAATAAAAGATATCAACTATCATATTAGCCTTTTATCTTGGGACACATTTCTTTCTAGCTACTAGCATAATACTAATTGCCAATGCGCTTACTCAGTAAAATATATTTCCTAATAATAATAAGCACATATTATAACAATTATGTTGTGTCATATTGTTTCTAAGTGGACTAACTTAAATGATTTATTTAGGTTGGATCAAATTATCCAATTAGATATGGATATTAAATGTGAGTATACAATTAGTCTATCTAGTAAGAATTGATGGATACCTTAACAGAGTAGTATATATAGTTAATATTAAGGTTATAGTCCACACGTCTAAAACAATTCACGTACACTTTCTCTATTAGCCTAACAAAGGACTCCATCAAAGTATATTTTAGGCTTTAGGTTGTAGAAGGTCTAACTCTGAGGCTCTCAGAGTCTGTCTCTCTCACACTTTTGCCTTCAGTTCAATCCTACAGTCTTCTATCACTAAAGCTATAGACTTATATATACTCAACAATCTCTAACTTTTCACTTTAACATGAATGATCTAGAGTTTGCTTTTTGTTAATTATAATCCTATATTCATCTAATAAATGGTATAAAAGCAGGATTTCATGTTAAATTGATTAGGTTGACTATGCATAACTCTAGTTTTGATAATCTATCCCTATTAGGTTTTCTAGGTTTTAGATTAATCATATATGATTTGTGATTTTACATAATATGTTGAGTTGTATATTGCTTTGAGGGATAATTCCGGGTTTAGTTTTATTGATTAAGATTATTAAGGCTTAAGAGTCATTAGATTGAGGTATCTGGGATATTAGGGCGATTTTCGACTTGCATTCGCTTTCCAAATTTTGACCCAGCAAACGGCCAACATTCTGGTCCTTTTACTAGAACCGCAGGTGCTGCAGTACTACCTTTAGAAGTAGGATAGCACCACATCACTACCTCACTAGTGCCGTAGCACCATCTAGTACCAACCTTGCTACTACAGTTTTTGATCCAACTCAAGTTTTTTGATCCCATTTTCAGATAGAATTGAATCACTTTCGACTCAATTCGAGGGAAATCAATCTGAAACTTGATCAATTAAGTTAACAACTCAACTCACTTAAGTAACAACCTATACTTTATTTATCAAAAACTCTATTTTGTTTGAGAGTTGATAAAGTATTTAAAACTCAACCAACTTAAATTTGTATTTTAAGAAAATCTTTTTTGTTTGAGCATTTTTTTAAAAGATTTTATTTACATTATTTGTCTTGTATGCTGAGATAGATTCGATAAAGCAATAAGTTGCCAAAGTAACGTCTATTGTATATTCTTATTTGTACTAACATATAAAAATAATGTGTGTTTATTGTTAATGCAGATAATTATCAGCCCTAAGAAAAGTGATTATTTGGCATGACAATAAACACACATGTGATAATAAATACGTGACGTTTGTTCGGTTTTCATGTAGACAATAAATACTGTCAGTATTTAATTATTGTTCATAAGAATACTACTTGCAAGATAATAAGTTGGCCTAAAGGAAGGTTTAATACAATTGCATGGTGTATCTTGTGATGGTAGCCGACTCTTATGTAATTATGTGATTAATATCATGTTTGCATATTTTTTGATTATTTCAATGCTTATATGTGACATATAGTTATGAGCATGTATAATTTATTATTTTAATTTTTGTTTTCTGTTCAATTTCTACTTAATATATTTCTAGCAATTTTAAGTCTAAAATTTGTGCTTAACAGCACAAATCTTAAGAAAAGGAATGCACATATTAGTTTCTACTCAGTTGCATTGGTCTTGACATTGTGCTCTAAACAGAATATCCTAATGCTCTTATAGTTTAAAGTTCTTTAGTTGGTAAGGAAGGATTTTAGCAGTAAGTATGTTCTAGTCACACGAGTTATATGATCATATGAAACTCCATTACAAAAACTATAAGGGGTATTATACCTGAAGAGGTAAATACTAAGGTATTCCTTAAAGTAATTATAGATCGTTTTATTGAATAGAAAAAGGCTGAAATGAGTACCATTTTTTGGAAATCTCATTTCAATTAAGTATTACGACAAAAGGAATATAAAGAAGTACATTATGGAGATATCTAATCTCACTTCTAAACTAAAGGTACTTAAGTTAGACTAATTAAAAGATTTACTCGTATATTTGGTCTCTATCTCTCTTCGCGCACAATTCAGTTAACTCAAATAAAATTGCAACATCCTCTAGGACAATGTATAAAACTTAAGGATATGATAAGAAGTATGATTAACCTTTATTCTTCACCTGAATCACTTTAAGAAGGAAAACTAAGGATTGCAACATAAATATCAAACAGAGTTTCCACTAAAGTAGTTGTAAAACCTCGTATAAGCTATTGATAGACAAGAAGTCTAGCATTAGATACTTACATATCTGGGGTTATCCAACTAAGGTTAAACTATATAGGCCATATAGAAAATAATTGGACTTAAGAATTTTAGCCGCTATTTTGTTGGATACCCTGAAAAGTTAAGAGGTATCTTCTTTATGATGCCTCTTATAAATCCTTTTCAAAAATGGAAAAATACAAATTCGTTGAGGATAATGAGTTTGGGGGGAGAATAAGGTTATAAATATTATCTTTGAGAAGGAATTCATTTTTCTTCCTTTAGTTGCTATTGAAAATATTTAGGCTTCAGGCTTTTGTACTTGACATTATCCAAGATACAAATTCAGATCAAGACAATATTCAGCAACTTCTTATCCAAATTAAAGAAGTTGCTCTAAAAGAGCAAATTTAACAACTTCAAGAGAAAGTATCATTAAGAAGATCCACTAGGGAAAGGAGAAGTACGAATTTGGATGCTTTATATAAAAATATGCATCATAAATTCTCATTGGCCAAAACGATACTTATGTATAAGTAAAAGAAAATATATACTGGATTGGCACCCATATATATATATATATATTTGCTAACTGGAGGAGTGATTTTAGAATGAATATTAAACAAACTCTCACAACTTTTTCGAGTATAGAGCAAAGTATATATATCTTATTATAAGGAATTAATTTTGAGATTATAACTGCGAAACTTTATCACAAGGTTGCAAACTATAGTTGATGGTTTTAAAGGACCATTAAGAAATTATTATGATAATTAGGCTGCATGTTTTATTCTAATAAGAAAAAATATAGCTTTTAAGTCACTTATTATTAAAATAAAGAATTCAGAATTGATAAGTATCTAAGGAATATATAAGTACAAACTCCATAATAATGGTCACCCATCAAAGATTTATTACTTAAGGTAATTTCATGAGCATACTACTCTTAAAGATGTTGCGTTTTAAAGATGTACAGTTTTAGTAGGAGTTTGTAATTTGGTTCGGAAGTTTATTAGTGATAGTTATTTCTTGTTTCATTCACTACAATAGTTAAATGATGGATTTTTATGTAAACTCTGATTTTAAATATGGTAAATATTATTATCTATTCGACTACATTTTAGTATAAATTTTACGGCAATACACTAAAAGGGAAAGACTAAAGTCAATCTCACTATAGTTCCGAGAGGACCAGTTGGCAATAAGCATGGTAATTCATATTACGTATAAAATCTATGCCACATTCTATGTTCGATATATGTCATCTGGGTGTATTAGTAAGGTGATCTTTGAGGGTTTTAGTTGCCATTCTAATAAGTGTAACGACGAGCGCATTAATTTTATACTAGTATGTCTAATGGATGGGATTGCAACTTCAGGGATATTCAGGAATAATACATTTTTTTATGATCATACTTCTGTTTTATAATATAATTGTATTTGGTACATATGTGACCCAAGTGAGAGGTTGTTAGGAAAATATATTTCCTAATAATAATGGACCACATATTGTAGTGATTGTATTTGGCCATATTATTTCTAACTGGACCCCGATAATTGATTTATTTGAGTTGGGTCAAAATATCCAATTGGGTATAGATACTAAATATGGAAACTTAGTTAGTCCACCCAATATGGTTTTATGGATAACCTAACTGAGTAGTATATATAGTTAATATTAGGGTTATATATGGTCCCCATGCCTAAAAAAATTTATGTGCGCTTTTCTCTATTAGCTACCGTCACTACCAGATAACTCCATCTGAGTATGCTTTAAGCTTTAGGTTATGGAAGGTCTAACTCTAGGTTTTCATAGTTCGTCTCTCATGTTTCCGCCTTCACTTTAACCCTTAGTCTTTAGTCACAAAAGCTATGGACTCAGGTATACTAAAAAATCCCTAACCTATCACTTTAACATGAATAATCTAGAGTTTGTATTTGGTTAATTTCGATCCTATATTCTTCCAACATTTTTGTACTCGGTTAATTCCAATCTCATATTCTTCCAACATTCTCCACACTTGTTTGTTAGACTGAAAACATCTACTTGTTTATATATTTAATAAATTTACAAGAATGAGAGAGTTCAGTTTTTCAAGGAGTGGAAAATTAGGTATTGTATGATCATAGTAGTTAAGTGAATATATACTCATATATTTTGAAAGCTATTTCAAATTTTAAGTGACCCATGTGATGAATTTAGTAAAGTTTAGCATATCTTAATTTTTTGAAAAGGGATTCACTACTTATCTAGGTAAGAATCGAGAGTCATTTACCTAATACAATAGCTTCGGACAAGTACTTAAGATGATGATGATTATTGTTATCATCATTATAATAATAATAATAACAAAGAAAAATGTAAGAAGAAACTGTATCCAAACCTCAAGAGATAACATTTAGAACTAAGCAGGTATAAAATCTTTTCAACTTCTAGGAGATTCTCGCTGGAGTTTTTGAGAGAATAACTTGATATAATGAATATTTTATCAAATTCCACCAAATTTGTGAATATATATATATATATATATTACATTTTATCGTAGTTGTATAATCTATATTCCTTAATAAGATGGATGAAATAGAATGTTTTCTTTCCAAAGGAAGCAAAGTAGACAAGAATAATAAAAGGAATCTCACCTATTATTGAACCTTTTAATGTAATTAAAAATAACATCTGAGATGTCATTGTTCAATTAGTCAATATTTTTAAATTTAATATTTGTGATAAGTTTCAGCTTACAAATTGAATAGTAATAACTCACATATCACATTATGTGTATTAAAAATATAGAATAACATGTGATATTTTTAGCATTATTCAAATAGATAATCCTATTAGCTAGCTCTCATAACCGGCTCTCTGCATTTATATAAATAAAAAATTGTGTTGGGTCTTTAGAGTCACTTATTGTTACCTACTCAAAAAATATTTGTTAAGAGGTGTAGAAAGTGAATTGATAATTTTTTTTAAGTACAAGAATTTAGATTGAGGAAACTACACTATATGTCCATTGTTAAGCTATGTGTTAATGAATATCTTTTTTAATTTTATTTACTTTAATATCCTTTTTTAAGTTTTAATGATTATAGTTTACCATTATAGTAAGTTAATTTGACATATTCATATATGTAATAAATTTACTAACATACATAATTCATTAACAAATTTAATTATTGGTTATCAATTTTATTATCAGTCACCAATTTTTTATTATGTGACAGGTAATTAATTTGATTATTGATTACTAGTCTATCACAAATTACTGGTTACTGATTATCAGTTACTATTATTGATTTCTAAACTAATCTAATTCAGAGCTTGCTTCGGACGACTCTTCTTCCCCTGGCAGTCTCTAAGAAGTGAAAGGCATGGGCGGGAGATCAACACCTAGTGTTTCTTCTAACACCTTCACCACTTCCCTCATGGAAGGTCTCATATGTTCATCCATTTGCAGACAGCAGAATGCAAATTTTAACAAACGGTCCAGCCTTTCTAAATCAACCCCCCCTCCCATTGATCCTTCTGTTAACTATATTTAAAGTATTCCCTTCCATCCACTCCTTGTAAGCCCAGTGTAAAAGGTCTCCAACTTCTTTACACCCACTTATCAATGTTAATACCATTTCGCCAAAATCTTCTACGTCCATTTATGCTGAATAGCCAGAGCTAGACATTTCACTAGCAATTCTACGAAGCCCAAATTCGCTCACCTTGGCCTTGAAATTCTAGTCCAAGTCCACAGTTTCGCATTTCAAATTCCCATGGCTCAAAAACTCCCTGCAACCTGTGTTAGAAATAGTTCTTGACACACTCATGCATATCTCAACTCTCTTTCCCCAAGTCAGCCTCTTACAAAGTTTAGAATCTTCAATGTATTTGTCTAAAGAACTGTTCACAACATATTCATAGATCAAAAAGATGTGGTTTAACTCACAATAGTAGCCTTCCAGCTTCACAAATCCACTTAGTTCAAGCATATCTGAACATGCCCAGAAAAGTGACAACAACAAAATATTAGTATATTAGAGTGACTGACCTCCAAAATAGTACATCTATTTCATAATGACAGAACTAGACTCGAAATTATATATGGAATTGGCCAATTGGCCAAGTCTCAACATTTTTCAAAACACGCATTAAGCGAGAATTGGAAAGGATTCAGGACTTCTAAAACTCTATTTTCAACAATATTAGGCAAAAGGATGCTAAATTACTAGTTTCAAGAATTTCTACATATAAACAAAAGAGATTATATACCACAAATTCACAAATATAATTCCAAAACTAAACCTAGTTTTCATAACTTATACCTGGAAAAAAAAAAAAAAAAAAGTCACAAGCCGGCGTAACATGCCACCAAGACATTACCAAATATCTCAGGCATACTATTTCTTGAGCCCATAACACAAATTGACAGGTGAGAATGAAATCCTAGACGAACAAACGGCAGGCTATGACCTATTTACTAGAAAACATGGTAGATATGAATGAGTTGTAAAGTGTGAGACAATTGGATTTTTTTTTTTTTCGCTTTTTAATCTAGTTATGACTAATGAGAAACTGGGTGTATATATAATATATATTTGTAAATTTTTACGTATATGCCATATGGGACCCCAAATTGAGGCCAACGTATATGCAATTTGGCAATGCAATTACTTACAAAGTAACCTCATTAATGAGGTTAGAGTTTAAAGAATGTGGAGTGATGTCGCGTTGAGGGACAGCAACATTTACCAGAATGGAATTCTGAGGAAGAGTAAAGGGTATGAATGACAGTATGTGAAGACAAAAGCTCAGAGAAGAGTAGTGGCCAGTGACCAAAAAG
>JXTB01000832.1:0-20586 GCA_002914805.1 Parasponia andersonii | reverse complement strand
GAATTTTTGTTCTTAGGAAATCACCTATTTTCAAATGCAAACAGCACCGTACTCACAAACGTGTGAATATAAGGTGACTACAATGCAACCTTATTCCATTTACCTGATTCAATGGGTCTACAAAATCACATAAATGAAAAAGTTGCAACAAAATTGAATAAAAAAGCAAATATAGCATTAAAAAACACATATTTCAAAAGTAATAACTAAAGTCTTATCAAACATCAAAAAATAACCCAAACCCAGTATATAATAGCAACTCAATATCCAGTTAGCATAAAAGTATTCGAGTTAAAACATCAATTTACCAAACAACAAACCAAGCATTCGAATTGAGAAAAAATTGCAAAAATATAAAACCATAACAAAATCCCTAACCGGTAATATTCAATGAAAAGAGAGAAAATCAACAAAAATCAAAACTAAAAGCTCAAATGTTGTCAAAGAATCGAGAAATGGTGTGAAGAATAGGTTTAGCTTGTCACTCTGACTTATTAATGCCTTTGTCGCGTACCTGAACAAATCCCCAACATTGAACTCGGAATTTTCTGGGCACTCTTGCTGGCAGGGCTTTGCGAGGAAGAAGACATGTGCCAAGGCTGGGCTCTGCAAGGAAGAAGACTACTCTAAACAAGGGATTCTCGTGCATGTGCCAAACACCACTATGAGGAAGTGAGATCGAGTTTTTGGGCTGGCAAAGAAGAATAGGGTCGACAGTGTTGACGAAGGTTTTGTCAACAATGAATTTAGAAAATTGCAAGAAATTCGACAGGAACCACCTTTAGTAACTCGGCATCTTTTGTTGAAGCGAGCTTAGCTAGAGCATCTGCCCGAGTGCAAGGAAGAAGTTGAATGATATAAATAGTAAATGTCGAGAACAGTCGTCGTACCTTCTGTAAGTAAGCCATCATTCTCTCTACTCTTACTTGATAATCACCGATCACTTGACAAATGACCAGTTGGAAATCACTGTATACCTTAATCATTTTGGCCTTCATTTCTTATATGAGCTTTAGCCTAGCGATCATTGCTTCATATTCTGCCTCATTATTCGATGCTGGAAATTTGAAGCGAAGTGCACAATGAATATTATGCCCTTTAAGACTGATTAGTACTAAGCCTGCACCGGCTCCATTCTCGTTTGATGATCCATCGATGTAAAGTTTCTATAATCTTGATAAATCTATGGCAGGTTTTTCGATCACTTCTGTGGGGAGATTGACAACATACGTAAACTCTACAATAAAATCTGCGAGAGCTTGACCTTTAATTGTAGTGCGAGGTTGAAAACTGATGTCAAATTGACTCAACTCAACGGCCTTTTTAAGTAGTCATCTTGAAGCCTCAGGTTTTTGCAGAACCTACTTTAATAGAAAATTCGTGAAAATTTTGATAGAGTGCACATGAAAATAAGGTCGAAGCTTCATAGATGCGACGATGAGTACTAATGCCAACTTCTCCATCTCTAGATATCTCGTTTCGGCATCAAGCAACTTTTTATTTATGTAATATACCGGTCGCTGTATCTTTTCTTCTTCTCGAATTAATGCAGCACTTGTTGTATATTTAGAAATAGCGAGATACAAATATAACTCTTCCCCCAGGTTTGGCTTCAACAAGAGTGGAGGAGAACCTAAGTGTGTTTTTAATTCTTGAAATGCTTGCTCATATTTTTCAGTCCACTCGAATCTCTTCGAACCCTTCAATACTTCAAAGAATGGTTGGCATTTATCGATTGACCTGGATACAAATCGACTCAATGTAGCCATTCTCCCTACTAGGCTCTGCATGTTTTTGGGTTTGCGAGGGGGTTGCATATCGATTAATGCTTGTATCTTCTGGGGGTTAGCCTCAATTCCTCGCCAGTTGACCATGAACCCTAGGAATTTTCCAGATCGTACTCGGAATGCGCACTTCTGGGGGTTCAGCTTCTTCTGATATTTTTGAAGAATTTTGAACATTTCATCGAGATAGTTGACGTGATCTTCAGCTTTCTTCGACTTTACCAACAGGTCATTGACATATACTTTCATTGTCTTGCCAATTTATTTTGTAAACATCATATTGACAAGACACTGATAAGTCGCTCTTGCGTTGATGAGTCCAAAGGGCATCTTCTTGTAACAGTACATTCCTCAATCAGTTATGAACGAGGTATGCTCCTCATCTAGCTCGTACATAGGGATTTGATTGTATCCAGAATACGCATCCATAAAGCTTAAAAGTTCATACTCCGATGTCGCATCTACAAGCTAGTCGATTCTTAGAAGGGGAAAACTATCCTTCGGGCATGCTTTGTTGAGATCGGTGAAATCGATACAAGTTCTCCACTTCCCGTTAGGTTTCTTTACTAAAACTGGGATTGCAAGCCAATTTTGGTAGAAAGATTCCCTAATGAATCCAATTTCGAGCAGTTTCTCTACCTCTTCTTTCAATGCGACATAGCCTTCTGGATTTATGGCTCTTCTTTTTTATCATACAGACTTCTTCATTGTATCTATATTAAGGCGATGACACATGATATTTGGATCAATTCCCACCATATCCAAATGTTGCCATGTAAAGATATCCAAGTTTGATTTCAGAAAAGCAATCAATGAATTTCGCATGGGTTCTTGAAGCTTTGCTCTGATTTTTAGAACCTTCGAAGACTTATCAATCAGCGAATCTTCTAAGCCTTTTATAGGTCCAGTCTTGACCTCTCCATTGATTTCTCAAGGGTCGAGGTCATTGATTGATGTTTCGCCTGATGCTTTACTTAACGCTTCACCTTGTAGCTAGACCATCATTGTGTGAGGTGTCATATCTTTTGCTACGAGTTTTATTGAATTATTATAACAAGTCCTCGTGTCATATTAGTTGCCTCACACTATGCCTACACCATGTTTGGTTGGTGACTTTCTTTGCGGGGGGTTTTTTTGAGTTACTTCTTGGAGTTTTCTTCGTTTTTGTTTTTCTTGTTGGGGCCATCCACAACTAAGAATTGGGTCATTACCATTGAAACCCTAGGATAAGTTCCAGCATTGAGTATTAATTCAATCATGCCCCTAGGCATTATGCTGTTATTAGTAAATCTGTAAAGTGGAGTGACAGTGTGCTTTAGGTCGCTTTCACTAAACCTCTTCTTCTTGAAGGTGTCATAGTATAGGATGTTGATGGCACTTCCATTATCGACTAATATTCGCCATAGCTGCGTGCTTCTACAATTGATCTTTATGACCAACACATCATTGTGCGAGTAATGGACTTCCCTGGCATCCTGCTCCGTGAAGGTAATATCCATATCCGGTACCCGTTGAAGCTTTTGTGGTCGCTGCTCAATATACATGACATTGGTCAACAGTTGCTGTCGTGCTTCTCGTGCGTACCTATCTTATGCCCTCTTTGAATCTCCACCACCGTGTGGTCCTTCAAAAATAGTTCGTACCTCGCGTTGAATTTCTGGAGGTCGCTATTGGTTTTCTTCTCGCCTTTCATTGTTTTGTTTAGTGTACTGCCACAGCCGCCCTTCTTTAATTAATCTTTCGATTTCATCTTTTAAGACAAAGCATTTATTGGTATCGTGTCTAATGTCATTGTGATACCGGTAGAATTTGTTGGGATCATGCCTCACTCTATCCCTTTTTATCTGTTCCGATTCATAATATCGATCCTGTTGGTTTGTGACCGTATAGATATGATCTATGGGTGCGTTCAATTCAGTATAGTTGTTGAACCTCATGGGAGCTCTTGGAATCTCCTGCTTTTTTTGTTTGGGCTACTTCTCAGTCGATTGTTTATTACTTCTTTTGTTTGACTTCTTGTTATTATTATTGTTGGTCGTAGTCGCATCTTTAGCAGCATCTTTTCCTCCTTCCTTCATCATCTTATGAAGATTTTTGCGTGAAGATTTCACTCTCAGATGTCGACCAACTCTTTGATAGAAGTCTTCAAGTAACTCTTCCTAGAGTTTAGTCTCTGGTCGTACCCCAACCATTATTGGAGTTAAAACTCTTCCTTCAGATGGGTTGTTGACCTTTGTCAACTCTGAGGTAAAGCGACTAAGGTAAGATCGTAGAGTTTCCTCCGGACCTTGCCGAATAGCAGAGAGACTGACTAGTGGAACAGTAAAATTCTTTGCAGCCTAGAATTGCTTCAAGAATGCAGTCTGAAGTTGTTGCCAAGACGAGATTGAACCAGACTTGAGTCCTCGGAACCACTTCTTTGCTGCTCCTGTGAGAGTTACCAGAAGTACCATCAGGTCACTGAAGTGATCCATATGGTCCTGTGGATCAGTTTTCTCATCAAAAGTGTTTATAGTGGGAAGTTTGAATCCAGTAAGTAAGGTAGTAGCTCGAACCTCCTCGCTGAATGGCGATTGATGATATCCATCAGCGAGCTCATCATCCCAGCTAGCAAGTGCATGTAGTGCGATTCTCAAATTATGAACATCGACGTTCAGAGGGAGAACATTATCTTTTACTAGTGGTAGGGGTGGCCTTTGGTCGTTATCACGATATAAGGCAGATTGGTCAGGTTGGGTCTACTGCAACCTTTGTAGGGTTTCTAATGAAATAGTGTGACGAGATTGACTTTGGTCGTTATGATGCGATGTGGATCGCTCCTGACTACGTCGTTGTTCTAGATGTTGTCTTAGGCCTGCAGGATTCTGTCGAGACTCCCTACTAATCCTTTCAAAGATGCTAATCGATTGACGTTTTTGGTCGTTCTTTAGATAATCACGATTGACAGTTGCTCTCCGATAAGGTTGTCCACGATCACGATCAGTGCTCGAACTTTCAGTACTAGATTCCATAGGCAAGTCTGCGACCTTGCCTTTTCCCTTGGAGGTGCGATCTCCATGACGCTTCTGCTAGGTTTTATGCTAGTCGCGATTCTCTAGGATCTGAATTCCTCTCTCATGTAGTTGAGCAGGACGTTCTCTGGGACGTTCGTGCTATGGTGGAGTCATTATCTGTCCTTCAGCAGGTTATTGTAGAGAGTCATTAATCTGACTAGAGATTTGCTGAAGGTTCACCAATGCCTCCTCCATGTGATCCTATCTCTGGACAATATTTTCAGGTGCGATCACGGCAGGCTAATCCTGAGCAAGATTGACCTGTGCAGCAACAGTGCTTCGGGGTTGTTTTTGGCTAGTTCCTGTGTTTCTGGTAGTATTTCTAGTGTTTACCATTATTAAAGAAGTGAAATTGACAAAATTTTTTGCTAGAATAACCCTCCTTCTAGTGCTAATTTTTGACGGAGGTTTTGTCAACAATAAATTTAGGAAATTGTAAGATGTGGCTTGTGTGTAAAAAGAGTTAATAAATCAAAGTAAGTAAATAGACAAGAATTTTATAGTAGTTTAGCCGCAAAAAAGATGAGCCTACGTCCACTACCTTTCACTATTTTCTGGAGAATTATAAGAGTTTCTTTAAGTTTCAATGTGAGAGTCCAGAGAGAGAGATACAGAGTGTAGTCCAAAAAGAAGAAGTAAAAGTAAAAGTCCAAAAGTAAAAGTCCCCAAAAATAAGGTCCCTCACAGTAGTATTGAACTCCCCTTATATAGGTGAGGGTAGCTCACTGTTTCCCAATTGTGAAAACGGGTAAGTGTGTAATCAGAAAATATAATTTGAGTAACGCTATAACTGGGTAATAACTTAAATGGAATGATTGGTCGATCTTCAAAGAGAAACTTTTTTTCCTTTTCTTTGTAAATTACCCGTTATCTAGTTTCCTTTTCATACTGGTCACAATTAACTCATTTGAAGGAAGTCGCACTTAAATTATTAGGAGGAAGTCGCAATTAACTCATTCGGAGGAGGTCACACTTTGATTAAGAAAATTCTCATGCGACCAGACACGCCTAACTTGGTCGCTAACTTTCCCTTTTTGGCATTGACCAACATATAGATTTTAGACCGTACAATAATTATCAAGGTAGAGCCTAAAGTAACCATGCCGGTTGACAAAAAATCATCGTGGATGGATTCTATAATAAAGTATCTACAAAATGGCGATCTCCAAGAAAGCAAAGACGATTCAAAGCGACTTAGAATGAAGGCAACTCACTATATCATCTATGATGGGAAGCTTTAACAAAGAAGTTTTAGCTCGCCGTTATTATTATGTGTTGATGAAGAAAAGGCACACTACATTATGAGGGAGATTCACAAAGCAATATGTGGAAACCATTCAAGGGGGCAGACACTTGCGAACAAGGTTCTCAGACAAAGGTATTTTTGGCCAATTATGAAGAATGATACAATGGAATTCGCTAAGAGATGTGACAAATGTCAATGATTTACGACTATTCCTAGAATGCCACATGTTTCTCTAACTCCAATGACTAGTCTATGGCCATTTGCAGTATGGGGAATTGATATTATCGGAATACTTCCATTAGCATGAGGTGAATTGAAGTATGTAATGGTCGCAGTCGATTATTTCAC
Organism: Parasponia andersonii; assembly: GCA_002914805.1. Classification (NCBI taxonomy): domain Eukaryota; kingdom Viridiplantae; phylum Streptophyta; class Magnoliopsida; order Rosales; family Cannabaceae; genus Trema; species Trema andersonii. The sequence goes on along the minus strand of JXTB01000832.1, from coordinate 14,155 downwards.
CAAGTGGACAGAAGTAGAAGCATTGAATACCATTTCCGCAAAAAAGATGATAGATTTTATTTACAAATCTATAATCTGTCGTTATGGTATACCACATACTAAAATTTCTGATAATGAAAAATAATTTGATTGCGATGAGTTTCGTAACTTCTGCGACAACTTAGGCATCAGGAAGAGTTTCTCCGCTGTTATTCATCCACAAGCCAATGAGCAGGTCGAAGCTATCAACAAGATACTTAAACAGAACCTAAAGAAAAAGCTGGAAGAGCACAAAAGAGCTTGGCCAGAAATGCTTCTTGAAATATTATGGGCTTATCGCACCACTCAACGAACCACTACAGAACAGAGTCTATTCTCCTTAGCTTAAGGATACAAAGCAATGGTACCAGTAGAAATTGGTGCGAGCTCTCTACGACAATCTACCTATGAGCAAGATTAGAATAACGTACTAATGAGGATTGAGCTCGATCTTTTAGAAAAAAGGTGCGAGCAGTCTCAGCTTCAGATCGCATCATATCAACAGCGCATTACTCGATATTATAACTCTAAAGTTAGAAGCAGGGGATTTGAAGTTAGTGATCTTGTTCTTCGACAAGTTCTACCTAATAATAAAGAGCATGGTGCTGGTGTATTTGGACCCACTTGGGAGGGACCATATGTTATTGATGTCGTCATTCGACCTGGGACATATAAGTTAGCTCGCACTGATAGACAAAAGATCGAGCGTGCTTAGAATGCAGAATAACTTCGTCGCTATTATCAGTAAATCTTCATGTATATCTTTGTGTATTTTCAATGACCTGGGGGGCATCTTGTAATCGTCATTCGTCATTCGTCATTCATCATTCGTTGTCATTCATCAATAAAGATGTCTTCTTGTTATTCATCATTCATCATCATCCATTAATAAAGATGTCTTTTTCTTCGATTATTCAATTTTATTTGGTTCATCTTTTATAGTTTTATGGCAGTCTTCAAACACCATAAAACTCGGGAGGTAGTGGGATCAGAATGTTATCTCCTACTTAATTCCTAAGGGACTATGCAAACGTTCATTTAGAGAGGTTAGAATTTTAGATCACCGAACTTCTAAAATTTCTTAAAATCTTAGGATTTTCTCCTCGCTTCATGCCATAGCATATCGTATTACGCAATTTTCCTCCTCGAACAACAAAGTAACTAAGCAAAATATTCATTATTCGATGTGATATATTGCCATATTACATTTTGCCGTGAAACTTTTGAAAAATAGTATTGAGTTTGCATCACTCATACTTATTGTTTTCTTAAGCGACCTAACCTATCCTAACACTTAAAACCCATTTTAAGTTAGTTGGATTCGAATCGTAATAGCGTACCGATCAATCACCTAGTGATTGACTACTTTGTTAAATTATGCATCTTTATATTAGAATGCAGTATTTTAATTATTTTGCAGGAATAAACATCTGACGAGAAAATATTCATTGATAAAAGCTCACACTTGTATGCAAGCAAGGTATTACAAAGCAAAAAAAGGGGACCAGCCTGCATTGTTTTGAAACTTTATAAAATAAAAAAATAAATAATCTATGCAGATGTGCTCACTCCACCGTCTTCAGTTTTTGTTGCAGCTTCGCTTTCCTTCCAGCTCTAGACAAGCTCAATCACATCTTCACCAAGGATGGAAAATTCAAAATCCGGATGCTCGCAGAAGATATTGTATATTATGGTCAACGAGGCAATGTTACTAGTTTTTTCTTCGAGCTCCTTGCCTTCAGTGGCCCTGAAATCTTCTACAGCCTTGTGAGCTACCTCTATTGTCGCCTCCTTTAGAATATCTGGATGCTCAGAGATAGTCTTCTCAAGTTCTTTAATTTTTTTCCTCGAGCTTCTCCCTTTCAAGCTTTTCCTTGGCAAGACCCTCGCGCAGCTGCTGATTTTCCAACTCGAAGGATTTTCTCTCTTCTTCGCGAGTCTTCTCCGAGTCCTTGAATGCTTGGGTTATTTCTTCGACTTTTTCGGGCTTCTCCATGCATTGAAGGATCAGGTCATACATCAAAACCCGATCCTGCAGTGGTCTGAAAATATAACACACATCAATACAAGAAAAGTGTGTTGAAGAGCGAAGATAGAATATGCTTACGTTTGCTAACATCCTCATTGTAAAATTGAAAGCGATCTTGGCTGGTCATCGCTTCATTCTCTCCTAACCATTCTTAGAAATGAAATGGTCGATGAAGGCCACACTGAAGCCAGCTTTTTCTGGCAGTTGGCAAAGGAGTGCGAAAAGCTCCTCGTCTTTGTCAGCCTAGCTCGGTCCTCAGAAGTGGTGGCTGTCTCCTTGGATGGCTCAGGCTGGCTCACAATTTTTGAAGGCTGAGGAGGAGGTGAGCTTGTTGGGATATCCTCGAAGGCGAATTTTCACTTCTTTGAAGTGTCGACCCTCTCTTTCCCTTTCGAGGAAGGGGGTGTGCTGTCTAGTGTCTTAGACTTTGCCATTGAATCCAGTGTTGAAGGTGGTACTCGCAGTCCGCTGCCAATTGTTATTTCCGTACAAATATGATTGGTTAGCATGTGAAGTATATAATGCGACAAAGAGGAAGAAAGAAAAAAAATAATTACCTTCTTGTTGCTGAGAAATTGGTGGCGATGCAGCTTCTGAAGATGATGGTTCCGAGATAGTAGGATTGGCAGGTGCTTTTCGTTTCCTGGGTTTAGAAGACAAGACACCCTTTTCCTTCTGTTTCCTTGGCTTTTTCTTCGAGCTCAAGGGTTTAGCTAGATAGTTGGCAGAATCTAGAAGAGCGGCTCCCCTAGGAAATAGTCTGCAAGCAACTAGGTTCTTGGTCATCTCAAGCCTCTTCCAATCAAATTCTTTGGTCTGAAGGTTGTTTATTTTATACACCCTTGCAAGCTGCTCTTTGGAGAGTCCTGGTCGTTCCCTATTATCTGCGATGATATACAAATGTGATTAGAATGTTATATTTATATAGAGAAAGCAATAAGCTGAAAGTTACCTACCAGGGTTTTGAAAAAAGCCGTTATCCGCATAGTCAAAGTGAAAAAATGAAATTTTCCATTTTCCCATATTGTTGCAGACCCCGTGAATAGTTTTCATTGCTTGGTTCGACCATTTACTCACATAGAAGAAGCTGAAATCTGATGGGTTCGATTTCACTTAGTAAAACCAAGCGAACTATTTAGGAGTGGGGGACTCTAAACCTAATTTATGGTATAATATATACAAACCTATCATGTATCTATATATATTTGGGGTTAGTTGAAAAGGGACAACTCCATAATAGTCGACGATCGATTTTATATATGGATGAAGTGGGAGGTAGACACCACATCTGAGAACTGCTTCTGAGAATGAGGCAATTTCACGAGGAGATGTGTGTGTTCGATTGAACTCTGTGAGTAGGCGAAGAGGGACGTCGATTTTGCAGTTGCATACGATCTTTCTGAGCTTGTTTATTGTACAACTCGTCTTTATATTGGTACATGACCATTCTTTCTCCACATAGTGATAACCCGTTACAAATGCAGAGGCATCCCTGATATGCCGAGGCCATTGGTCTTGAGGGAGATCACCTATGCGAGGATAACTTTACCTGACTCTGATTATTTCTACTTCAGGTTCTGGCTCAAGATAGTCTTCGAGGTTTATAAAACTAATGCTTGAATTGGATGATTCTCCTAAGAATGCATTCCCCTCTCTAAATTTCTCACTACTAGACATCTGAAAGAAGAAATATGGGATGGGTTTAGTCCTATGCGAGCATCAGGGATCTTTGCTATATGCGAGCAATTTGGGGTCACAAATCCTAGGATTGCATCAATAACAAGCTGTTCATCGAATTTTTTCTAATCAATCTACGGATTCATCAAAATTGTTCGAGCAACTTTTCGGTAATTCGTCACTCGACTGATTTTGATTTTCAAACATCAAGATTTTAGATCCTAAAATTCTTCTATGGGTTCGTCTGTCAATCATATAAAAATAATTTATTCTATAAATTAATGGAGAGATTCTGAGAAATTCCCATTTTTCAGTCTGTCTGAATATTGGGATAAGGTTATGTTCGGAGCATTTAGGCTCTACGATTTGTCTTTCTATTTCTAGAAATAAGCTCTGTATATAAGGGTTTTCTGAAAAAACGAAGAACAATAAGAGAGAGAGAGAGAGAGGATGTATACTAACCTTTTTTCAAAGACTGAAGAACTGAGATGTCATCTGAAGGATTGTGGTGATGACTTTGTCAGAGAAGATGATGAATTTGTACGAGCTGCAAAACAAAAAGGGACACCGCGACGATTTGCCTTATGGACGCTTCAGATTTCAGAAGAAGTAAAAGAGGAACAGGAGGCAATAGGGTTCGAGTTTTTGGAAGAAGAGGCAGATGGATTTTTGATATATATATCTCAAGCATCATCAAATCACAGTCGTAGATCAAGGCATTTAATTTTCGGATCTAATGGCCGAAGTTCACGCGAAAGTTAATTTTTTGAAATTAAATGAGTATCTTTTCAAAATTTGAAACGTCTCAATTTAAGAAAACAGCTGGCATCATCGCTATCATCGTGTCTGCTCAAAGATAGAGAAGTCTCCTCGAGTTTTGCTATTTTCTTGAGAAAAGGTGACACGTGGTTATGTTTGTCAGAAAAAGGTACGTGTAGTTCTAAAAAGATGGAATTTGAGAACTGGGGACTCTTCGAAGATCTCAAGATTATGTCATGATATTGCATTTTTTAAGCTCGCACTTATCAAAAAGGAAGCTCCATTTTGTCCTAAAGAACTAATGGAGCTGGGGGACAATTGTTGTGCAGTCTAAAATCTATATATTGGTTAATGCCAAAAAGGAAAAGTTAGCGATCAAGTTGGACGCGTCAGGTCGCATTAGAATTTTATTGATCAAAATGCGACCTACTCCGAATAAGTTAAGTGCGACTTCCTCCAAATAAGTTAAGTGCGACCTCCTCCAAATGAGTTAAGTGTGACTAGTATGAAAAGAAAACTAGATCTAGTATGAAAAGAAAACTAGATAACAGGTAATCTACAAAGAAAGGAAAACAAAGTTTCTCTCTGAAGATCGACCAATCGTTCTATTTAAGTTATTACCCAGTTATATTGTTACTCAAATTGTATTTTCTGACTATACACTTTTCCGTTTTCACAATTATGAAACATTGAGCTATCTTCACCTATATAAGGGGAATTCAATGCTGCTGTGTGGGACCTTCTTTTTGGGGACTTTTACTTTTACTTCTTCTTTCTGGACTACACTCTGTATCTCTCTCTCTGGACTCTCACCTTGAAACTTAAGGAAACTCTTATAATTCTCTAGAAAATAGTGAAAGACAGTGGACGTAAGCTCATCTTTTTTAAGGTTGAACCACTATAAAATTCTTGTCTTTTTATTTGTTTTGATTTATCAATCATTTTCATACACAAACCACATCTTGCCATTTCCTAAATTCATTATTGACAAAACCTCAATTAACAGACAGAAATTGGAAACGTTAAATTATCGTTTTCTATTTCTTTTTTTTTTTCCTTAAAGTTTTTAAATTCTATACCCAAAAATGGGGCTGCCAAACAAAGTTTTCTTGGCCTCTTTTTTTAACTAATTATCTCACCCTCTTCTTCCTTTCAATTCATTCATCACAATAAAAGAAAAACACATTTTTAATTTATAAATTTTTGAAATACTGTATTTTTAAGCAATGGCCACATTCCACACTAGTATTTCCAAGAACAAGTGTTAGGTGAATAAATTTACATTAACCCGTGCGATCGAACAATATTAGAATTATCCTTCAAAATAAGAACTCCTACTAAGCTTTCATTGAATGGTCGACAACTACAAATACTATGGGATGAACTGTAGGAGAGAAACTGGACATATCTAGCAGTTTGTCTCCTAGTCGTATGGTAGCCTTACATCCCATTTTTCAAAAATTTAAAAATAAAAAGGAAAATCACATCGATTATTGTATTTATTTAGGGCAAGGACAGAAGAACCATAGATTTGCCACCTTAATATTTGGACTGTGTGGACTTTTTGCTTTAGATCCGAGGGCAGACTTCACCTCAGTCTCCGAGAATGTCGGGGGCCCTCTCTCTCCTTTTGCATCCAAAATAATAAATAATACAATTTTGTGTATTGTTCATGCAAATAGACAATATAATTGTTAGAGAAATATTAAAACTAGTTTACGTTTAAATTCTACATTTCTAGAATATTTTTATTAGCGTGTACAGTATTTAAATCTGATAAGAACAAAACTTATTCACATATTAAATTCTCATTCTTATAAATTATTTTTGTATCATTTTTTAAATTTTACAGTTGTCGGCATTAAAATTGATACTCCGAATTGTAAATTTACCATAATTGGGATAAAAATAGTTTTTTTTTTCTATATTTATTTTAGAAACTAAAAGGGTATTATTGTGGCTTGTTGGTTAGAAACATACAATTCTATGGTTGTTTTTACTAGAAAATATTTACGTAAATATATGCTATTGAAGGCTAACTGAAGCTAGTTCAGTTGTTTCAAAATTTAAGAGAAGCGTATGTTAATTTGGGAGATTAAATGTTCAAATTTTGATAGATTATGTATTATTTTTATTTAAATTTGTAGTAAATTATGGTCATTATGGGTAAAACTAAATATATGATATTAAAGGCCAACTGAGGCTAATTCAATTGTTCCAAAATTTGAGGGATTTGTGTGATAATTTAATAGATCAGAAATTTAAACTTTAGTATATTGTGTGTTATTTTTATTTAAATTTGTAGTAAATTATGATCATTAGTTAAGTCTAACTTTTGAATTGTACTATTAGTAATTATGATTTTTTTGAGTTCTAATAACATTTTCCTTAAGTAAGTAAAAAAAATATGGAAAATGTTATCCCCATGGTTATAAATCACTAGTTTCTCCTAGTTATTTCTTGAATATTGAAAACATTTTGCCTTGAGACTTAGTAGTTCTTGAGGTCAAAAAAGACTTAATAGTTCTTTGATATATTTTCCAACAACGTTCAAATTTTATTTTATTTTTCGAAAACCGTTCAAATTGTTTTTCAAAGAAGAGAAAAGGTGCAAATTGTTTGCTTTTTTTTTTTATATATACTTATACTTCCAACAAATCTTTTTATTTTTTTATTTTTTCCTAAAGAAATTATGTGTTAGGTTGGTGCAGGCTTAGAATTAGGTTGTCTTAATAAAACTTATCAATTTTTAACGTTCTTCTGTTCAGACTTTTTGATTGACCGTATCATTCATGCATGTTTAATATGCTATAATAATAAACTCATGCTATTTCAAAAAATAATAATTAATAATAATAAACTCATGCACTTGGTAAAATGGAAATGATCTTCCTATAATTAGGATCTCAAACAGGCCAAATAAACCGTCTTAATTGGTTTTCAAAATCATATATGATAATATTAACCCATTAAGTTTGGGATTATTTTTACAGATCCTAATTCTAATTACGATATATAGTACGTAATCGAGCTATTATATTATATTATTTTGTAATTTATGATCTAAATATTATTCATACTATTTGTTAATTGATTTCAGTAGTGAATGATTAATATAGAATCCATATATCAACCTAATCTCACCATTTTTTTTTCTACTTTTCAAAATACTTCCAAATATACAATTTTTTTTTAAAAAAATAAAACTAAAACAAAAATATAACAATGACCTAAATCGCTCTATACATGGATCGCAATGATTTAACTATAACCATCCAAAATTATGAGGCTACTCATATGGAATTTACATAGAATCTACAATTATGAATTATGAATTTTGAATGAGAGTGATCGAACAACCAGGACACTCACAATTATTCAAAATAAAACATAAAATGTTGCTCGTTAATGAGACATTATTTCTATTTCTATTATCAATTGGAAACACAGAAAGTGTTTTTTTTTAAAAAAAAAAAAACAATTCCAAAACTAGAATGTAACCTTGTGTTCGGTTGGAGATTTTGATTTCAAACATCATGGCAAATTTGACATATTCTATACCACAATGCTAGATAAAAAGGCCCGCTGTTCTCCATTGAAGGTCAAGTTTGTTATGATTAATATCATACACATGCTCATCAACAGAAATAAATAGACAGCTCTTTCTTTTTCTTTTTTCTTTTTTCTTTTTTCTTGGGGACAAAACAATAGAAGATCATGAGCATTAATATAAAGATCAAGAGAAAGCAAGAGATTCCTTTTTCTACGTAACTTTTTCTTCTCAAAAGGACACAAAAATTAAACTAAGCAAAAAAGCCCTCATAGGCTGCACGCACACCGTTAAAGTAGCTTTTTTTTTCTTCCCCTATAATTCTCAATTACAAAATGGACCCACTAACTAGTTGACGTTGATTTTAAAAAAAAAACATTTTTTTTTTTGCATGTAGTCCTCCGCAACGTGTCAAGTCTCATACACCCACATATCAAAAATTTAAAATTAAATGCTATGTTCATTTTGATGAAAATATGATTAATTGTTCATAGCGTAATTTCATGTAAAAAATATCATAAAATATGACTTTTTCGTAATTTAAATCTTATTTTTTAATTATGTAGAATTATACATCATATTTTAAATTTGTACCTTTTTATACTAATTGTTTTAAATTATTTTTGATAAATTTTTTTATATGAATCAAGAAAAATAAGATATTATTAATTTAAATTTCGTATTTAGTAACGAACTTATTAATCAATTTAGGTGTAGAGGATATACATTTATAAAAATTTAAAATATAGAATTATAATTTTACATGAACAAAAAAAAAATGTTTAAATTACAAAAAAAAAAAAAAATCAATACCCTTTCGTGTACTAACGAAATTTTGTTCCAGCATTATATCCCCATAATTCATTTAAAAGAGAATATGCTAATGGAATTAGGATTAAAAATGGACATAAGCCTTCTCAATCACCACCTTGAGCAGTTCAACTGCTTGGCTCGTGAAGTCAAAAGTTGGAATATATATCAAGGACGTACTTATCGAGTTTTTTTTTTAATTATTATTAAATTCGAAGAATTAATTTAAAAAAAACAACTCAGAAAAACAATGACTATAATTACAATATTAGTTCCTTAAATTTGGAAAGACAACTTCGTTACAGTTATACGATTATGAGATTGTCATAATCAAGTTTTAGGACTTGAACATGTGCTTTATATAGGGCAAAAACTAATCAAACACGCAGTATATAAATAGAGCTACCGATTATGTTGTTGTGATAGTCTTCCTACGAGTTTGAGTTTTATTGTGAGTTGTAATTTTGTAGCAATCTTCATTTTATACTAGAACAATATATGTATAGTGCTATAATCCAATAAGTATATTTTTCGTTTACTTTCTGGGCATATTTTTTTAATTATTATTTAATTTTATTATAATTTGAACAGTTTAAAAAAATATATAATAATACATATAAATTATTTAGATAAATTTTAATTCGGTAAAATAATATTTTTCATACCCTTATAAAAAAAATTTAATGGATTCGTGGCCACGAAGAGAAAATTTTGTGTAGAATATAATTAATAGTAGTGATCTCATCATAAAAAGCTGATGATCAGTTATCATCATAAGAATATTAAATAAAATTTGCTTTCGTAACACAGGATGTCATTAATCAAAGAGTATTTGATCGAGGTATTATACATTGTATCATAGCTAATATATATTATTAAACAATCATTGATTGATGAAAAGTAATTGCTTTAACTTTCAAAACTATCATTAATTTTCTTTTAATTGGAACAAGAAGCGAAAGTTGCCTAACTCTTTGTCATGACTTCTAAGCTTTAATTTCCTAACCAAACTAAATCAGCTCCAAGCTATTAAGAATCACGAAGACTATCCCTTGTATTAACAAGACATATAATTATTAACCCATAGTTAATACCAAAAAAAAAAAAAGAAAAAAAAAAGCAAATGTTTTTCTTTTCTATTGGACAGAAAATGGGATAATTTATAAGCAGTGAAACATTATGGCAGAGACTTTTTTTGGTCATTTTCTTGGGAAAAAAAAAATAGCCAGAAAGTAGGCTGAAAATATTGGTCGTTATCTATGACTTTTTGAAAAGTGCAAAACTGTGGGATAGAAAATGTAGCTACATGAGAACAAACGATTAGAGTTTTGCAGATCAAATCCAAAGTTGGAATATGTAACTCGTGAATAAATTTTGGAATTGGGCTCATATTTTAAAAAGTCTGTCAAAGAAAAAATAAAGGCCATGCAGACAACTGCAAAGCATGCTTTAGCAAAAGCCTAAAAGGGTCCTTACACATATGTTATGAGAAAAAAAGGTCACTATGTGGTGTGTCCATGGCTGGCTGTCACCACCTTAATTGTTTGAGAACTAAACAGTATCTCATGTGAACTATTTTTTGTCCATGTTATCAAACGAAGTGTTTTACCTTGTAACATTCAGAAAAGGAAAAATAGACATTATTGTCTAAACAAATAATATATGGTGAGGACATTACACGTGTGTCAATATATTGGACATGCTTTTGGCCAAAATAGAACGGGATGAGGTTATCACAATAATTTAGTGATAAACCTATTTGATGGATACAAATTTACTTGACTATTCAAAGAAAATTACTGTGAATTAGAATATTCGAACAGAACAAAAATTACAGCCTATTAGAATTGATTGATGTAACATGATGAAATTTTACACGTAACAAATTATTTTTGGTAATTTATGATGAGTTTTTAGCCTTTTATTGTAAATTCCTTTTAAGAGAAAAAAATAATACTACTTATTATAAATTGGACGAGGAATTGAAATAATTATATTCATATGTATTTCTTTTTATAGGATTAGATGACTAATAGAATTTAAAAGTTGGTATATATTTTGAGAATAAGTTATGTATCAACAATTAATGATTCCTTACGAGTATAAGGAATATAATGTATCTTTTAGATAGCAATGATTCCTTACGAGTATAAGGAGTATATTGTATCTTTCGGATAGCTTTTTCTTTTAAGAATTTTGAATAGCTCAACTTGTAATAATTAAATATTTCTATAGTAAAAGACATTAATCATTGTATTAGCCTTTTAACTTTGGACACTTTTCTTTCTAACTACTAGCATATTACCAACTACTAATCGGCTTATTTTGTTAGTAAAATATATTTCCTAATAATAATAGGCCACATATTATAACAATTGTATTGTGTCATATTGTTTCTAAGTATATTAAGTAAAGTGATTGATTTGAGTTGAGTCAAAATATCTTATTAGATATAGATATCAAATGTGAATACACAATTAGTCTATCTAATAAGATTTGATGGATACCCTATCTAAGTATTATATATAGTCAATATTAGGGTTATAATCTCGGCACCTAATACAATTCACATACACTTTCTCTGTTAACCTAACAGAGAACTCCATTTGAGTACGCTTAGGCTTTAGGTTTTGGAAGGTCTAAATCTCAGGCTCTTATAGTCTGTCTCTCTTACACTTTCGCCTTCAGTTCAATCCTCTAATCTTCAATCACTGAAGTTAGGGACTCATATATACTCAATAATCCCTAACTTATCACTTTAACATGAATGATTTAGAGTTTGTATTTCGTTAATCACAATCCCATATTCATCTAACAAATGGAATAAAAACGGGATTTCATGTTAAATTGATTAGGTAGATCTTGCATGACTCTAATTTATATATCTCTATTAGATTTTCTAAGTTTTAGATTAATCATATATGATTGATAATTTTTCATGATATGTTGAGTTGTATATTGCTTTAAGGGTTAATTCTGGGTTTAGTATCATTAAATAAGATTATTAAGGCTTAAAAATCATTGGATTGAGGTGTTTGGGAGATTAGGACAATTTTCAGATTGCATTTGCTTTCCAATTTTGACTTGGCGCCATAGCTGGCAAACGACCAATGTTCTGGTTTTTTGACCAGAACTTATGATGTTGCAGCACTACCTTTAAAAGCGGGATAATACTATCTTGCTGGTGCTGTAGCGCTAGCCTTGCCGCTATAGTTTTTGACCCAATTTAAGTTTTTTAATCTTGTCTTCAGATAGAATTGAATCATTTTTTACTCAATTTAAGGGAAATCATTCTGAAACTTGATCAATTAAGTTAACACCTCAAGTTACTTCAGTAACTACCCACGCTTTATCCATTGAAAACTCTATTTAGTTTGAGAGTTGATAAAGTATTTAAAACTCAACCAACTTAAGTTTGTGTTTTAAGAAAATATTTATTGTTTGAGAATTTTTTGAATGATTTTCTTTATACTATTTATCTTATATGCTGGGATAGATTTGATAAAGTAATAAGTTATCAAAAAAATCTCTGTTATGTAGTCTTATTGGTACCAACATATAAAAATGTTATGTGCTTGTTGTTAATACGGATAATTACCATCCAAAAGAAAGTTGATTATTTAGCATGATAATAAACACACGTGTTATAATAAATACGTGACGATTGTTCGGTTTACATGTAAAAAATAAATTGGCCCAAAAAAAGATTTATTGCTTGACATGATTTACTGTCAGTATTTGATTATTGTGATGGAGAATACCATATGCAAATTAATAAGTTGGCCCAAAGGAAGGTTTATTACTGTTGCATGGTGTATCTTGTGATGGTAGCTCACTCTTATGTAATTATGTGATTAATGTCAAGTTTGCATATTTTTTGATTATATGTATGCTTATATGTGATATATAGTTGAGAGCATGTTTAATTTGTTGTTTTAATTCTGTTCTCTGTTTAGTTTTTGCTTAATATATATCTGCCAAAATTAAATCTAATATTTGTGCTTAATGGCACAAATCTTAAGAAAAAGAATGTACATATTTGTTTGTACTCAGTTGCATTAGTCTTGATATTGTGCTCCAGACAGAATATCCTAATGCTATTATAGTTTAAAGTCCTTTAGTCGATAAAGAAAGATTTTGAGCAGTAAGTATGTTCTAATCACACGTCATATGATCGTATGAAACTCCATTATAGAAACCATAAAGGGCATTATACCTTAAGAGGTAAATATTAAGGTGTTCCTTAAAACAATTACAGATTATTTTGTTGAAAAGAAAAAGGTCAAAATGAGTACCATTTTTTGTGAATCTTATTTCAATTTAGTATAAGAAGAAAGAGAACATAAAGGAATACATTATAGAGATATCTAATCTCAATTCTAAACTAAAGGTACTTAAGTTAGAGTAGTTAAAAGATTTGCTTGTGCATTCGGTCTCTATATCTCTTCCTACACAATTCAGTTTACTCAAGTAAAGTTATAACACCTTCAAGGACAAATGATCTCTTCTGAGATCATTTCTTATTGTGTGCAAAAGAAAGACAGGTTGAAACGAGGAAAAACTAAAAGTATTCACTTAGCATGTACCTCTTAAGATAAGATAAGAAAAGGAATAAAGAATAAAGATAAGGAAGCTACAGTTGTGATTTTATAGCATATAGTGCAAAAAAAAAAGGCATAATAATGAATTTGTTTGTTTCTTTTGCAAAAAGGCTGGATATATAAAGATGATTATCCCAATTATACCTTTTAGCATATAAACAATGGTATGCTTCTTAATTTTGTTTGTCATAAAGTTAATTTAGCTCTTATACCCAAATGCACTTAGTGAATAGATACAGATCCAACTATTCACATAAGTATATTCATACAAGATTGTATGTGAAGCTGATTGTAAATTAATAATGAAGGATTCATCTATTTAGGTAGTGGCAAAGTAACTTTTGTAGAGACTATAAGATTATTTAGATTACAGTTAGAGACTAATTAATTTTTTAGGTTAGAGGGAGAATTTTAAAATTTTCTATTTCTGACTTAAACAAATATGGTCATCCTTGTTCATTCAGAAATAGTAAAATTTAGCCTTTTTCAATTTTCAAATTTCAAATTTCTTGTTACGAGTTCTTTAATTGATAACTTCATAAATTTAAGATAGTTGCCTTATTAAGTTAATATTACATATTAAGAAAGATGGTATAAAAGTACAAGTTCATTAAAAAAAATTCTCTATAGTATAGCACAAGGATTTTGAAGATATCTCTTAACAAAGAATTAATAGTCTTATATCAAATAAAATTTTTGACCTATTTAACT
>JXTB01000831.1:64922-100978 GCA_002914805.1 Parasponia andersonii | reverse complement strand
AGAGCCCCATCAGAATCATTATCCCGTTGGCGTTCAGCTGCATCGGGTGGATCCCCGTCAAGGCAAAAAACTGATGGACTAGAGGGGGAAGGGGGAACCGCAGACATTCCAGATGCTTCCTGCCCAAAATAATGGAACCTTCGGGGGCACAGGGCCGAAGGTACCAATCTGCAGGGCCTTTAACCCTTTGAAGCGTCACGCCTCCGGGGAAGCAGAGCTGCCCCCTCAATGAGTCCAACTCTGAATCCTTAATAGATTGCAGTTCCTGATTTTGATTCGAAGCCATCGTTCCAAAGACAACTGAGAGGATAAAAGTTTTTGGAAGAAAGGGAAGCAGAAATTTCGAGATGTTGAGAAATCGGGGTGATTAGGAATTCGTGGTAAGACAGCAAGATAAGCACAGTAGCGGTTTTTAAAGAAGAGGAGTTGGAAAGTTTTTCTGGAAACCGAACAGTCAAGAATTTTAAATTTCGAACAGATTTCACAAACGAGAAAGATGACGTATCGCCGCATCGGGAAAGGGCGGGGCCACGTGCGCCCCGCGGATTGGAGAAGCAAGAAGACAGTTTCCCCACTTGACAGATATGAATCTATCAAATAGGGAAATGGGGGCAGTTGTGGGGCCCATTCCTGAACCTTGAACCGTGAGAAGGGTCACACGGATCGCACGTGATCTCGCCATCGGCCTATGGGTCTTCCGAATTTAAGGCAGAATCCATCACTGATCCCAAACGGTTCAATCAGTCAGACCTCGAATCCACGACAGCTAGCGGTCTGAAGCCCCAAGCGTCTGCTGTCTAGGAACAGCGACCCTCGCCTCAACTGTCGTAGGGATCAGAAGCCCCAAGGATCTTCAGACCCCAAGGGTCTGCTGTCTAGGAACAGCGACCCTCACCTCAACTGTCGTAGGGATCAGAAGCCCCAGGGGTCTTCAGACTGGATGCAATGGAAGACAGCCCCACGGCTCCGGACCCGGACAGGGCATTTAATGCGTTTCTGGGTAGGTGCGCGCGCAGGGACAAGCCGTCCTGATTGAACGGCGATGTGCCCAAATCTCGCTCCTGACAGATTGAAACCATAGGAGGCGGCGAAAATCAGGCCGCGGTAGCACAGAAGAGGTCACAGAAATCTCGGCCCATGATGGTTTAAAAAGATCTGGAAGTGAAAGGTACTCATGAATATTTATTTTACTTTTCAAAAGATAGAGAAGAACACTGTTGATTATCAGAAGACTACATATATGAAAGCTATGCATTCAGAGAAGGTGGTTGCTTTCTTTGGTACAAAAAAAAACACTTACAAAGAAAAAGACAGTCTGAGAGCAGAAGAAAAAAGAAGAAAACACGACAAAGAGAAAAATATTTGAACTGATATATTTTTCTCCTTGCTACCAAAACGCAAAGAAAAACCACTGACTTAAGCATCGAAGAGTCTTCGCAGGTAGCCACCCCCGCCTCTCCGATCCTGCTTGGAGTTCAGAGATTTGTGAACTAGCAAGGGCACGTGAACAGTTGGAGAATCCAGCATCAGCAGTTCAAGATACGTGGACGACTGGTGTGAAACCGCTCCAACACTGTTGTTTTAGATTTCCTGTCATTTGATTTTTTGGGTTTTATTCTCACGTTTTACCGTGTTAATGTCATTTTTTATTCCTTCCCTTTTTATTGTTGTTTTCATTTTTTTTGGGTCTTAATCTTTTTTTTTTTTTAATTGTCGTCTTATTGTTTATTTGTTTTTGTTGTTGTTTTAAGCATTACCGTCTTTCTATTTGTTAAGGGTACCTCACCGAATTGGATGTAAATGTCGTTTTCCAGGTTTTTGGTCGTTGGACTTTCTGACTTGTTCCAGCCTGTTGTCCTTTGCACTTTTATTGTCGTTTTACTCCTTTAAAATTCTTTACTACATTATTTTTTGTCGTTTATGCATTTTTCTTTTTTTTTTTTTTCAATTGTCCTCGTATTAATTTCTTTGACGTTTGCCTATTTATGTCGTATTTTTTTTTTCTCGTTAATATCTTTTTTTTTCCCGATTTTCTATAGTTTGATTCGTTAATGTCCTATTTTTTTTTTTTTTCGATGTTTTATAGTTTGTTTCTTGTTTTTGGACATTTATTATCGTTTCACATTTTCATGTTGTTGAATTTTTTGCGGTCGTTTCCTATCTTTGTCGTTGTATTCCTCTTCTCTTTTCTCCTTTTTTTCGGCTTTCCTTTTATATCGTAGGTTTCTTCTTTTGTCGTCGTTTTTTTTTTCTCTGGACACCTCCACATGTACTGAAGTTTTACAGACTCTGCTAAAATATATAATCAGATTGCATTCTATTTTACTTGAACTTAAATAGGCCAGATTGAATTGGACTATTTAGTACTATAATCTATTTAGTGTAATCTAGGACTAAAAGTCTATTTACATAACAAAATAATAATTTTTAATTTATGAGTGCAATCTAATTTTTTAATAAGATAAATAAATTTTTTTTTACATAATCTAACAAGTAAAAATAAGATTTTTATCCAAATAAAATATTATACTTAATTTTTTTTAATAAAACTAGGAGTATAATACTGTTGAATTCAAAATAAAATTTGTTAGTTTTAAGAAAAGAGTGCTGTAAAAAAAATATGGAAAGCAAAAAGAAAAAAAAAAAAAAAAAAGAGACAAAATAAAAAAGAAAATGAAAAAGAAGAGCCCAAAGGCGTATTTAAACAGAAGCTCACGGGAGGACAACCTTTTCGCTTCTATGTGGGATTGTCCAGTCCTCTCACAAGCCCATGTGAGAGTACTGAACACAAGAGTCCAGTTCCTCCATATAGTTCGGCCTCCCAAACCTGGCCTTAGTTTAATGTATTATATATACTTCATTTTGGATAGGGAAAAGTGAAATCTTACAGCTTTTTCAACATTTTTGCCCTGGATGACCGGATTATACATTTATATATGAATGTCTTTCTTAATTTCGTGTACTACTATATTAAATAGTCGAATGTTTCTACAAGAACTATCTGTGAACAATTGATAAAAAAATATAAAGAGAGAAAAAAGTTTCGATATGAATGATTCAATTGAATTGTATTTGACTGTGTAGTTGGTAACATGAGCCTAATATATACTTAGTCTCTTAACGGAAACATAACAAAACCACTAGCAACAATACCTGTGTGTAACTAACTTCCTGATCTGTTACAATACTAAGTATAAACTTATTCACTAACATGCCCCCTCAAACTCAGAGTAGAGAGTTTCTCAACTGAGTTTTTCATGAATGGATAAAAACCGAGGAGCAGAGACTACTTTGGTTCTGATCTTGTGATGGCACATGTCAAACATCAAGTTATTTTTGAACAACTTTCTCTCGAATAAAATAAAAATCTAGTTCTATGTACTTTGTTCTCGCATGAAGAACTGGATTAGCAGCTAACATAACAGTGCTAAGGTTATCACATCATACAACAGGGGCTTGAGTTTAAGGCACTTGAAATTCTGATAATAACGACTGAATCCAAGTGATTTCAGCAACCAAATGAGCTAAACTTTGATGCTCAACTTCAGTACTCGACATTGACATGATGTGCTGCTGCTTAAATTGCGAAGCTATGAGATTTGGTCGAAGATAGACACAAATCCCTGTAGTGGACCTCCTGTAACCAGGATCCGAGGCCCAGTTAGCATCACAAAATCCCACGAGATAAAGATCAGTACCTTTCCATAAATGCAGACCATAGTCTAGAGTCCCTCTCAAGTACCTCAATATTCGTTTGAAAGCTTTCCAATAACTCTCTAAGGGGTTCTGCATGAATTGGCAGACTTCATGGACAACATAGGTAATCTTAGGACGTGTAATTGTAGCATATCGTAAAGCACCAACTAAGCTGTGATACCGCTGGACATTCTGCACTAGATCGTTGCCGAAAGTTGATGATCTGTTAGTGCTCATCATTGGAGTAGGTAGAGCATTAGCATTCTGCATCTTTGCTTTACATAAAAGATCGGTGATGTATTTCTGTTGAGACAATAAGAAACCATCACCATTACGGTTCATCTGAATGCCAAGAAAGTAGTCTACATCACCAAGGTCCTTTAAAGAAAATTTTTTATTCAACTGAGCAATCAGTTTAGTGATAAAACTAGAGTTGCTTCACGTGACCATAATATCATCAACATAGACAAGCACAAGTGTAGAATGCTGAGGAGTAATTCTAGTAAGTAAAGATTGATCAGATTTTCCAGAATTGAAACCAAGTCTTATAAGAGCTGAAGTCAATTTTTGAAACCAAGCCCGGCTTGTTTCGAACCATATAATGCTTTATGTAACTTGCAAATAAGCCCTGTAGTATTATGAGAAACAAACCGATGAGGTTGCTCCATGTAGACATCCTCTTGAAGAACTCCATTTAAAAACGCATTATTAATTTCAAGTTGTTTCACACACTAGCCACGAGTCAAAGCATCTGTGAAAACTATTCTGATTGTTGTAGGTTTTATAACAAAACTAAAAGTCTCTGTGTAATCAAAGCCTGCCATTTGAAAAAACTCCTTAGCAACAAGTCTTGCCTTATACTATTGAATACTACCATCTGGATTTTCTTTAACTTTAAACACCCATTTACACCCCATTGCTTTTCTTGTTAGGAGGTAGGAGGATAAGAAACCAAGTCTCATTTCTCATGAGAGCAAGAAACTCTTCAATCATTATTATTTCCTAATATATTTTGCTGCAAAGCATCTTCTACAGTTTCAGGTACTTTTGAAGTGAGATAAACATTTGGCTTATGAATACCTGCTTAAGCTCTTATAGTCATTGGATGAGCATTGACAGACTTTTGAGTTGGTAAAGGAATCTGTGCTGGGGAAGATACAGGTGACTCAGAAGTTTAAAAATTGGAAGTTGTAGTAGGCTGAATGGATTGAGGAAAAGAAGGAATTAATAGTAAACAAGTTGGAGGAAAAGAAGATTGAGAACCAGTGGGAATAGATGAAGAAATATGAGATTGACTCGAGTATGGGAAAGAAAATTCATCAAAGATAACATCAGGAGATATATACAATCTCCCAGTTTTAGCTAGACACTTATATCCTTTATGATTCAAACTATATCCCAAGAAAGTATAATCAGTAGACCTGAACTCCAACTTGTGCCTATTACATGGTCTAAGATTAGGATAGCACGAGCAACCAATGACCTTAAGAAATATATAATCTGGTTTTAGTTCATAGAGAACTTCAATTTTGCCCCCTAAAATAACAGTAGGTAATCTATTGACTAGATAGACAGATGTTCGAAAAGCTTTATCCCAAAACCTAAGTGGCATAAAGGCTTTAGCTAGAAGTTATAAAAGAGAGTAATACAAGTGAAGCGAGAGAAAGATTGTCACATAATCATATTTATAGTTTTCGTTTAGGTTCTTAAAAAAAAAAAAAAAAAAAAAAAAAAACCATTAATCGTAGCTGGCCGATCAAAACAAGGGCTACTATGAACATATTTCTCTTTTATTTTTTTTTAATTCGGTACTTAAAATCCATGAGAGTACCATCTTACTTATATCACTTAGAACTCTACTAAAATATTTGACATTTTAGTAATAAAATAAATCATTGTTAATCCAGATATCAGGTAGGAGATTGGAGAATGTAATTAAACCAAAAGAGAAAAATTATCAAATAATAATATTTGTGGTTTTTTTTAGGTTCTAAAAAGAAAAAATCATTAATCGTAGTTGGCCAATCAAAACAAGAGCTAATAGAAACATTTTTCTCTTTTATTTTTTTGGGTTCGGTGCTTAAAAACTATGAGGGTGCCATCTCACTTATGACACTTACAACTCTACTAAACTATTCGATATTTTAATAATAAAATAAATCAGTGTTGTCGTTGTAGTCCACGTAATTATCATTGTTATTGTTATTGTTGGATACATAGCTTGTAAGTAAGCCAAAAGAAAGATTTGGACCAAGGCCTAAACAAACTCATTGTTTTCATTTTGTATTTAGTTGGTCAGCTGCACCTTTTGGAATGGGCAGCCAGGCCGTTGGTGTTGGCATGTTGTTGGTGTTGTAGTCGCTTCCTTGTGTAGTTATATGGTGAAGCTATCCTGCCTCTTTAGATTTAGGTGCAGTTGCACCTTCTGTAGTTGGTAGGCCCTTTGCTATCCTATTAATGTATATTCCGTTGTTCTTTCTAGTTTATGAGAATTTGGTACAAACAAGTTTTTGGGTTATATATTCTCGTTGTTTATTTATTTGTAATTTCTTTTGATGCTAGCATCAAGATGATTAATAAAGTATTTTTTATGTAGTGTTGAATACTTTTATAAGAGATAGAGGCAGATTTTAGTGTATATGAGATTTGGGGTTGTAAGAGAAATTTTGTCATTTTGTAATCTCTTTGGTTATAGTGTAAATTCTTTATCATTTCCGACGTGGATATAGGCCAAAAGCTAAACTATAATAAATTTGTGTCACCTATGATTTTTTATTATTTATAATTCATCGTAAATCTATTTGATTTGATATTAAATACAAAAGTTAGTAATTTATGCTTTCACTAACACAATAAGTAGTATCAGAACTGAGCTCTAAATGTAGACATTTGACGCATAAGTTGATCCCATTTAGTTCCGTCGAACAATTTTGTCGGTCATATTAGATCATGATATTATGTGAGGTTCACATGATATATCTTGATAGTGCAAACAATATTGTGACCTTCCGTATCAAGGTGTTTGTAGCCTCCATTTGATAATGCATAAGTAAATATATAGTAGAGTCTGAACCCTTGATATGATGGAGACAGAAGACGTTGTCGTTTGATAATGGGCATTTAGGCCTTGAACTGGGCCATGGTACTTTGTTCAAGAGGGGAATTGTTGGGTGTGTGAATTAAAGTCCCATATTGGCTAAACATAAGAAAGCTATCAGTTTTATAAAGGCTTGTGCTATTCTTCTTCACAAGGTACCTTTTAAATTTGAACTTCAAGCCAAAAAATGGTATTAGAGTGCTTCTAGTCTTTAATTTAATTTTCAACTTGTTTTTTGTCAAATGATTTTGAATTTTTAGCTTTTGTGATAGTGAAAATGACAAGATATAAAATTTCAAAATTCGACGGAGGAATATTTGTAGGTCTGAGTATAATTAGATTTCTTTTCTAATTAGCTATATTTAAAGTAGCATTTGTACACTCTTCATATGTCAATTTATTGTAAGAAAATTAGATTATTTGACTTCTATGAGTATTGTGTTTATGCGACACAGTATATGGTTAAGTTTGATTCTAAAGCTTGTAGGATTAAGGGCATAATAGATTGTATCCACTTCGAATTTTGGGTCCTTCTCTTAATTTCTTTTTAGATGATTCTTGGTATTTTCTGACATTTGGTAATGAATATGATAAAGGTGTAAAATTTTATGAGAGTCAATTCTGTAAAAAAGAATAGATAATGAGACATCGCATTATTTAGAGGATATCACAATGTTTTTTTATTGCAAAATATTTGAATATGGCTTTTTTAGGGAAAGCTTACTAGTTGCTTTCTATAGTTTGTTTGCTGAACAATATTTAGATTGTAGTTTCTGAATATACATGCTATTTGGTTAGAAGATCTTTATCAACTATATTTTATTTGAAGACTCTGCTTTGAGGTATGGCTTAGTAATTCTACTACCTTTGATTTGAAATCATTTGATTATCCTGTATCTACTCATGTAATTAATGATGGTATACTTGAGCAAATGATAATAATATTCCCAAGGTTTGTATTTTGGGGTGAATGATTTCTAGTTGTAGTTTGTTGAGCCATTGTCACTAAGATTATTAATTAGTAGAGGTCTCAAATCTAGTAAGTTTTCCATTCTATTTGGTATAAAGGAATAAGTATGCATAGATAAAGATTATGGTGTTTGTAAGTAGGTGAAGCTTCTAGTTGAAACTTCTGTCAAAAATTTTAGTTGTACTACTTTGTTTATCATAGAGATAGGAATTTGCCTTATTGGTATAGTTTTACAGAGTTAGTTTCTTTTATTTTAGTTGCGACAGATATGGCACTAAGACGATATTTAGTATTGTAAACTATGATTAACCTTTCGGAGCTTTAAACGAGATGGCGAAAAAGTTCAGTATTTTTGGAATTGGTTTAATTTTGCTCCAATATAGAGATTGTTGGATATGTGGCTTATAATTAAGCCAAAAGCAAAGTTTAGACCAATGCTCAAATATACTCACCATTTGTTTCTCTTTTATATTTAGTCGGTCAGCCCACTTTAGCTACAGGTTTTGTTACATTTTTTTGATTTTGTTGGTTACTTTAAATTTTTGAGCATATATATATATATATATATATATATATATATATATAAGTTTTTATGAGAAATGTAATTATGCAGCAACACCTCCTATATTTGGCAGACAATTTGCTATCTCATTAATACATATTAGCTTGTTCTCTCTAGTTTGTGGGAATTTGGTATAAATGAGTTTTTGGGATTTGCTTCTTTGTTTCTTGTTTATTTGTGCTTTTTTTTAATATTAGCATCAAGATTGTAAGTAAAGTATTTTCTTTGTTGTCTTAGATATTTCTATAAGAGAGAGAAATTTTGGTGTATATAGATTTTGGGATTGTGAGAGAAATTTTGTCAGAATTTTATAATCTCCTTGGTTATAGTGAAAATTCTTCATTGTTTCTGACATAGACGTAGGCCAAAAATTGAACCACGATCAATCCTTGAGTCACTTATAATTTTTTGTTATTTACATTTTGTGGCCAATCTATTTAATTTAGCGCTTGACACAACAAGTTGGTAATTTATGATTTTATTGGCACAACATTGCTAGCACTCCTCAAAATCCATTATTCGTTTCTGACCATAATTGCTTATAAATTATGTAAACATAAAAAGGAAAAAAAAAACATATTAATAAATATTTATTTATATATTCTTTAAAAATTGTAACAACTATTTAATTAGATATGATGCTAATGACAAAATATAATTGAATAGAGAGGAGCAAGACAGAAAACATGAAGAAACATATGCTTTCAGGCTTTGGCTAACCCCTTATAGCAATAAACATTAATAATAGTGTAAAGCTTATGTTTAACCCCTAAACTTTAGACTTAATCTGATTTTGGCGCTTGACTTTTCAGATGGCCTGTTGGAGACCTCAGATCTATTAACGTATCGTATTTTTGCTATTCTGTCACTATTTTATTATAAATGAATAGAAAAAATCTCAATTTTTGCCTTCAGAATTATTATAAAATCTTATTTTAGCCCTCAAACTTTAAATATCTATATCTTAGCACCTTATCTATTAAAATATCTCATTTTTAGCTCTAAAGTCACTTTAATGTAAAAACAAACAAAAACGAGCACGTGATACTCACATAAGGCTTATTTTAAGTAATTTACATGACAAAAATGAAGTAATAGAAAATTTTTGCTTTATATAAAATATATGTGAAAAAACAAAAGATTTATTTCGGAACAAAAATTAGCATCCCTTTCTTATCATGATTTATTTTTGAAATTTTTTTTAATTTTCTTTAGATTTATCATATTAGGTAAATATTACAATAAGTTCAAATATAATTAGGATGCACTGCATTTTTAATAATCAAATCAATTTTTAATATATATATATATATATATATATAAATATATAAGATAACTCGAGATTTTTGTGACAAAACTTAAAAATGTAATAAATCTTAGTCATATTTGAATTTAATGTAACACTCATTTAGTACGATGAATCTAAAGAAGATTAAGAAAATTTCAAAAACTAAATAGTGACTATAAGAGGATCACTAGTTTTTGTATCAAAATAATTTTCTTAGAAAATACTTTTAAATAAAATAAAAAAAATTCTTTTACCTCATTTTTGTCTTTCAAATTATTTAAAATATCTTTGTTAAAAATCTCATATGAGTGATATATTTTTTATGTTTGCTTTTAATAATAAAATGACTGTAGAGATAAAAATAAGACACATTAATGGGCCAAGTGTTAAGATATATACGCTTTAAAACTTAAGGGCTAAAATAAGATTTTATAATAATTTATAGGTCAAAATTAAGACTTTTTCCGTCCATATGCAACAGAATAATGATGAAATTGACAAAATGAGACGCACTAATAAACCAAGGGTCTCCAATAAGCCATTTAAAAAGTCAGAGGCTAAGATAATATTAGATATTAAGTTCAAGGACTAAAAATAAGTTTTACCAGTAATAATACATGAGATGGTAACTGATGTATTTTCTGACACTTTGAATTCAAAGGGAATCCTTATAGTAATTGCATAATATCTTCTCTGAAGTGCCAGAGACATTTTTGATTATGTAAATAATTTTCACTGCTTGTACGTATGCGTACGTACATTGAAATGATCGATCCATGTGAAGAAAGTATATTGTTCTACTTCTTTACAATATAATGAAGCCCTCTGTAATATTTAAGTTAGCCTAAAAATATATACCGGTGAAGAAGAAATTAACAAAAAACAAAGAGCCTGTAATATCTAATATTCTACATTATTTATAAGAACGAGTCTAATAAAAATGGTAAATAGTATGTAAAATTGATTGAATTGGGTTACTAAGTGCCTCTTAGTGTTTGACTTCAAAACAATATACATAGATAATAATAATATATTGTTTTGAAGAGTTGCAAACTTGAGGAAGTCAATATGACTTAATTAATAGATAATTTTTATAAAAAAAAATTGACTAGGAAAACATCTATGTAAGTGTATATTGTATAATGCATAGAACGTTCTCATAATTTTTATTTTATTTATTATTTTTATATAGTAAAACAAAGAGGGTATAAATTAAAGATAGCCAGAGCTTCAAGAATCGATATGGTATAAAACATTGGAATTTGGATATCAATTTATTTAATTTGGTCACCAAGACTTAAGTTTAATCAAATTTAATATTAGAATTCAAGTCAAATAAAAACTTCATAAAAAAAAAAAAAGATCCCATATGCATGCACCTAGGGAGGCATTGATTTTTCCTGTCCGTCCGGCATCTTCATTATATTCTGTAAGAGAAATATGATGGTGAAAGTTTTGGACCGTTCTAATTTCAGCGGGTTTGATCATTTCAATTTGGACTTAAGGCTATTTCATGAATATTGCTAGTGACTTTGACGTCAGTGGCATCTTTCATGCTCAAAAAGACTATAATATTTAAGTTGAACAAAACCTGAATTATAATTACTTGACTGTGATATCGGCTTAACGTGTAACAAGTTAGAAAGTTGCAAATACATAAATTCAAACTCAAGATCTCCTATACTCTAATACCGTGCATTAACATAATACCAATATAAATAATTGTTAGAATGTGGCTGACAATGGTATTATACCTGACCTGATATTGTAAATATTTGACTGTGACTTGTGGAGAAGATTATCTTTTGAGTAAAAAGTTAAAATAAAGGTAAAATTGTGTTTTTCTTAGAAAAATAAAACAAAACAAAATAAAATACAGGGGAAGATAAAATGGAAATTGTGTTCTTTCTTAAGAACTCAAACTTCATTTCTCTTCTTCAAGAGTTTGCTCCTTTTGGAAGGACAAATATATTAACCAAGTTCATGCTCAGGATCAGTGACATTTTTCCTAATGAATAGGCTCCACTATACAGCTTATCCAATTTAAGCCCAGCCCAGGTTTAATACATTGAAAAAGTACATAAATAATCGTTTGTTATACATATTTATATAGATGTATACAATTCATTGTCCATTTTTAGGGAAATGTAAACTACAAATAATTTATACATGAAATATCTATTTAGTATAAAAATTATACTTGAAAAACACCATATACTTTTTAGGCCACGGACGTAGTCCCCTTAATAAGCCGATCCAATCAAGGGGACTATATCCGACCCCCACTTTTTAATGTATACTATAGATATATATGTATATATATATATATAGTTGCCAATTTAATAGGTATTTTTTTTTTAACCTATGGTAGGTATTTTTTCTTTAGCCGTTAGATCACCATCTAATGGTGATCTAATGGTTATAATGAAGTGCATGAAAAGACGTACATCATTATATATAGGACACTAATCTAAAAGCACATTTTTTTATTATAAAAAGTAAGAGAGAGAAAGAGCATTAATGATGCACGTCTTTTCATACACTTTATTATAGCCATTGGATCACCATCTAATGATGATCCAACGGCTAAAAAAAAATACCTACCATAAGTAAAAAAAAAATATATATTAAATTGACAACTATATATATATATATATATACATATGAGTAATAATAAGGAGTACTGTATGATGTTCAACACTGCATAATGTACAAGGTTAACACAAGTTAATTGTAATTACACTTTAGGTAGGATTTATACGAAATCTAATTTATTGATCATAATTACCCAATAACATAATTACACCTTATATGATATTGGGCACCAGTAGTGCTCTATACCATTGCTTTATATATTTACATGTATATCACATGTACCTAGTTATAACAAAAATGTATACTACAAGTATTTAACACATGAAATGCATACTTGAAAAATGAGCATGAAACTATTAAAATGAAAAAGTGGGTATTGGTGAAATATAGGCAAAAAAGCATGGGCAAAGTACATAAATACATGTTTTCTTTAAGTATATTTTATTTCATGAATACCCTTTTTCATTTACATTTAATAAATACCCTTTTTTAAACCTATTTATGGGAAAATTTATACCACGAGTATTTTGTACATAAAATGTATACGGTGGCATATATTTCATGAATAAAAACTATACCTAATAATTGGTATATGTTTCAAAATATATACTTATAGTAAAATTTACAATATAAATGTAAATCATAAGTAAAAATTTACATTATAAATATATACCACATATTTAACACGTTAAATATATATATACCTAAAATATAGGTATGTTTAAAATAAAATAAAAAATAGATCTTTGTGAAACATAAACCACAAAAACGAGTATTGAGTGTAAATTTCTCAAAAAGTGAGTACGCCTAAATTTCACTTAACACTATATGCCCCAACAATATCTCTCCCACCCCTGTGTAATACAGGCTCCAGATTTAGTTGAGACTGGCCCAAACCAGTACAAAGTACAAACCCCAATAGCGGGCTTCTATTAACAGCCCACCATTTTTCGCTTCCAAAAAATCCTTTCATATTATTAGTAAAATTTTGACAGA
Source organism: Parasponia andersonii (assembly GCA_002914805.1). Taxonomy (NCBI): domain Eukaryota; kingdom Viridiplantae; phylum Streptophyta; class Magnoliopsida; order Rosales; family Cannabaceae; genus Trema; species Trema andersonii. Next base: position 87,774 of record JXTB01000831.1, on the reverse strand, counting down.
AAATAGAAGAAGACTCGTGAAACCCCTTCATTTCCAGAAAACCCATTTGACTTTAAATACTACCATGAAAATCCCATAATATCTGACACGTAATAAAATGATAACGTCGTAAAATCTGTCTTAATCTAAATTTGAGATTAAATCCATATTTGACACAAAAGTATTTAACATAGTTCAACCAAATTGCCTAATCCATCGACAAATTTTTCACTAAAAAGGAGAATAATTACACTTTTAGCTTCCCCGCAAGTTATTATTAAGATTATTAGTTTTAACTAACTCGAAAATTTATAATATTATACTATCAGATTTCATTATCCCAAAAATCCAAAGTGCATTGTTGCTCCTACGTCTCTTTGCCTCACTTTCCAAGGCTGCACATAAGCAATATATATTACATATATTGGACAACAGAAGTGCTTGTTTCCCGAGCCATTCTTAGATCTGGCTGCCTCTTTTTTTTTTTCAACAAGAGATTCAGGATTTTATGAGTTTTCCCTTTAAAAATTGAATACATTTAGAGAAATACAATTTCATATGGTGTATGGATGATATTTTTCAAAATATTCTGTCAAAATACAGTGGCAAACTTGTAATAGAACTGAACTTTTTCAAAATTCATTAAAGTGGCAAAACTGTAATAAAAGTCATTTGTGACTAAAACCCATCACCAAGATACCTCAATTTTTCTTCCCGACAATTCATGGGTTCAAAACTCTAACACTTTCCCAAATTCTTTTTTTTTTTTCTTTTTTTTTTGTTTCGTTTTTTTTATATATATTTTATTTCTCATGGAACTCCTTCTAACTCGTTATATTTTTTTCTTTTTCTTTTTTATTTTTTACTCTTTTTTAATATTTCCTTCGTTTATGTTTTTCTTTACTGGATTATCATTTTTTAAAAAATTAACGACCAATTTGTATTAGCTGCTAGTTCCTCTCTTTTTTTTGTTTTATTTTTTTTAAAATTTTTTTTCCTTTTTTTATGGAACCATGTCCATCCCTCTCCTTCTTTGGTCTTTAAAAAAAAAAATCAATCTTTGAGTTTTTTTTCCCATTTTCTCTCTTTTTTTAATTTCATTTTTTTTCCTTTTCTGTTATAAAAAAATAAATAAAATACTACCTCATGATAAACTATGGTAACCATTTAAGCTACTAGCCTCTAAACTAGTAGCCACTTTGATTGGTAACAAGTTACCAGTTATCACTTGTCAATATTGGTTATTAGTAACTATTTTAGCTACTAGTTTCTAGATTAGTAGCCACCGAAACTAGTGACCTTTTTACCAAATGAACTAGTGTCCAAAATAAAATATTGTTTTAATTATAATAATAAGTAATAAGTATTTGGTGAGCTATGGTAACTATTTAGGTTATTGGTTTATAGATTAGTGGCCACTTAAACTAGTAACAAGTTACCGGTTACTAATATTAGTTAGTAGTAATGAATCTAACTACTAATTTTTAGATTGGTAATCACTTCGGCTAATGGCATTTTACCGATTAATTGCGACCATAATAAATATTTTTTTAGTTATCTCAATAAATAATAAGTACTTAGTAAATTATGATAACTATTTAAGTTATTAGTTTCTTGACTAATGATCACTTAAACTGGAGACAAGTTATCAGTTGTTAGTACTGGTTACTAATAACCAATCTATCTACTAATTTCTAAATTGATAGTCACTTAGACTGGTAATTATTTACTCGTTATTAGTGACCAAAATATTTATGTATTTCAAATAGTAACTATCAGTAACCATGTTGGTTACCAATTATTGGTTTCGGATTTCTATATAATATCAATCTATTTATTAGTTTCCATATTAGTTGCTAGTTACAAAGACTAAAATTGGTTATTAGTTACCTTTTTTTTTTTTTTTTTGAGTGACTAAAGATTGATATTTGGATACTTGTTATTAATTTCCAAATTGATGGCTACTTACAAAGATTGGTAACTAGTTACATGTGGCTGGTTACCATTATAATAGTAATCAATGATTATCATAAACCAATCTAGTTATCAGTTATCAATTTAGTTACTTGGTAATTTGGTTAGTGATTATTAGTTATTAATTTGGTTATTGAATACTAGCTCATCTCTTCTTATTTTTAAAAATTTTCCACTTTTCTATTTTTTTTTTCACCAAGTCATGCTCTTCTTTTTTTCTTATTATTATTTTTGTTTCTTTTTCATTTTTTTAATTGCTTTTTCCTTTTGCCATTTTTTTCTTGTATTTTTTAATAATTTACCTTAACTGCTCTATATAGGATAATGAGCTACTATTTTCTACTTTTTTTTTTAGAAACTAATCTAGTTAACAATTAATAATTTAATTATTAATATCTAGTTACTAATTTTGTCATTCTTTCATGTACTTTTGTTTTTCATTTTTTACTTTTTCAATTGAATCGCATTACTAATTTCTAAACTAGTAATCAATGACTTGGTTATTATAATAATTGGTAACCAATAACCAATTTAGCTTCCAGTTGTCAATTTGGTTACTAGTTCTAAGACTTCTGGCTAATTTCTAAGTTGGTTACTGGTTACTAATTATAACATTAGTTACTCTCTTTGATAGCTATTAACTAATCTAACTTTTAGATGCCAATTTAGTTATTATTACCAATCTAGTTACCAGTAACAAATTTAGTTTTTAGTTACCAGGTTGGTAACTAGTTTCAGGATAGGTAACCAATTTCCAATTTAGTAACCAGTAACTAATCTTGCTTTCAATTACCAAACTAGTTACCAGTTTAAGATTAATAGCCGATTTTCAAGCTGGTTAACGATTACTTGTCACCTATTAAAACATTTGGTAAGTATTAAACTATATAAGTTCCAATTATTATTTAAGGATATTTTCCAAACTAGTTGCCAGTTCTTACTTATTGTTACTCTAGTTATTGCATAATTTAGTTCTTAGTTACTAGTTACCGTTAATTTGGTTATTTTGTAATTTGATTACTAATTATTAGTTACCGGTTATTATTAATCTGGTTATTGTACAATTTCATTAAAGAAAAAAAAAATATATATTTATATAAGAGAGATTTACCATAATTAATATATAATTATAGTATATGATCAAGACGTCAAGAAAATACAGGTAATTTAAGTTTCTACAGTAGTGTAGCATTGAATGTTGCAAACTTTTTATATAGTAGGACGCAATTTTTATGACATGGATATTCTGAATTAGAAGAATAATATGGATCAGTAGAAAGCTCTCATATTCACAGTATGCAAACAAAGCTAAAGTTTTAATATATCGTATAAAATAGCATAAAGATCTACATTTTGTTATGATCATAACTTTGGAGGACTATCCAAGTAAAAATATCTAATCAAACATCATAAACTACTTTATGACATCAATAGGAGAATTTTGTTCAAAGCTATCAAAATTTATAATTAGCAGAATAAATAAAATTGATTTTCAAATATGACAAAAAGCTAGAAAGTTGTCAGTTAAAAATTAAAAACGAAAAAAATCGAGAACCATCCTTAGCCTTTAGAGGGTGTCACAAGATCCAAAGCACCAAATCTATTCCATGGAACTCTGTAAACTAAATTCTCATATTTATTTATATCCCATTCGATAATTTTCAAATTCAATTAATCAAAAACCGAGAAAATATTTTCCAAACTTACAAGTAAACATGAGATGCTTGTGCGTATTCGATGTTGTTCGGATTCAAAAAAAGAGATCAAATTAGCAACAAAATCCAAAAAAGAAAAAAAAAATAGCTAAAGTGATTGGAAGAAATAATTGATGGTTATGCCTCATAATCTCATCTGGGTTTTCGACTATGTCATTCCCTTTTCGAGGAAGTAGGTGATGTGGAGTCATCTCAATTTGTTGACAGAACCAGTTTGGACAGGTTCGGGTCGAGGGCATCGTTGAGCTTGGAGGACTCCAAAGCTTCGATTGGCTCATAAGCTTCATCATCGACATTCTCAGCTCCTCTTCCGCATCGAGTTGGGCTGTGGGACTGTTCAGACTCACCAACTCCTTAGATCTAAGGAAATAAATAAAGAAATGACATTTTTCTAAATAAAACCGTATGACAATAACAAAAACTAAGCACCACCGTATATCTCTAATTTTTTGCTTAAAGTAACATGTTTTGCCTAATTTTCACAAAGATTTACTCAACCGACTTTGCATATGCTATTGGATTAGACTGGGCTAAGTCTAGGACTATGGGCTCCCAGATCTTTTAGGCATATAGAGAAAATGACATGGATAGGACTAACTTGAGCCAAAATGATCACTTTTTCTGTATTTTTCTAAAAATGATATTTTTAGGAGTGTCAATAATTTATTGATTATAGGTCAAGCTTCTTAACCATAAAACAACCATTGTTTAGGACTTTTTCATAGCTAAAAGATTCTTGACTATCGGTTAAGATGTCCTTAACACTTTTAAAAATATCATTTTTAAAAAAATGCACAAAAAAATTTAGGTTAGCCCAAGTTAGTCTTACCTATGTCCTTTTCTCATAATAGGAGTGTAAGACAAGTAAGGGAGTTAATGAAGATAGTAGAGAAATTTAAGTAGATGATTATTATTTTAAATTTGATTAAGTAAATGTCTATTTTTTAAATTTTATAGCTAAATGTCTAAGTGTATATATTTTTATACATAATAGATATGTTTATCTACTAATTTCAGTTTCTGTACTAAAATATACTTAGTATATAAACATATATAATGAACATTTTGCTATAACATTTAACAAAGGAATATTTACTTAAATTAGGCCTAAAATTAAACTTTTGACACATCTCAGGTTTTTCTTTGATAAATTTACGCCTGGTACCCATTTTAAAACTTTTATCATAAATACCCGTTTTAATTTTTCTTTCAAGAATATCCATTTTTATTGTCCACAATTCACATACAAGATATAAGTGGTCGACGTTTACAATGTAAATTTTATCTATGAGGTACACATTTCATGTGTAAAATATGAACGGTGTACATTTTAAAATGTGTGCCAATTTTTAGTTAAATTTTTATTCATGAAATACAGACTACGGTATATATTTCATATGTAAAATTATAGTGGTCTACATTTCTCCCAAGAAAGATATAAAAACAGGTATTTATGAAATAAAAGTAAAAAATTAGTATCTATAAAAATATAGTTTTAAAAACGGGTATTTATCAACTTTTCATTTTTTTCTTTCCCTTGTTGTTGAGGTTTTCGTTCCAAACTAGTTGTAAATTATTTCAAACAAGTCAACTAACTTATACGTCATTTAACGTAATTTTGATACAAAATCTTTGTTTGCCTTGTATTATGTTCTAAAATATCACTTAAAATAATAAAAGTAAGTTTTAGATCCATAAAATATCATACTTAGAGCTTTTTCCATAAATATCACGAATGAAAAAAAACATTAATAACTGCATATTTTTGTTTCAAAATTAAAATATCTAAAATATTAATTTTTTAAAAAATAACCCTATCAACTCAAATATTTACTTAGTGTTTTTACTAGACAACGGGGCCTACGTGTACGTACATGAAACTAGTATATACATATATATATATAGCATTAATCTAATAAATATATTTTTTTTATCTATTTATAAGTATTGTTTTGCCCAAATAAATTATCAGATATGTCTTTTCATAATAAAAGATGGTGAAAAAAATTAAATAATGAGTCTTTATTTTTATAATTTATTTAAATTATAATAGACGTTAGATAATGATCTAATGGCAAAAAAAAAAATACATACAAATAGATAGGAAAAAAAAATATCTAGAATTGGGAACCATATATATATATTTATATAGAAACACAAGATAAAAATTTTCAAGGGAAAAAAAAAAGTTAATTATAAGCTAGCATTACTAATTAGTTTAGTTTGAGTAAAAGTTTTCTCATACAGTTAAACTGATCTAGAGTATGAACTACGACCTCAACTTTAGAGATTAACAAGGACAAAAACTGTCAGATGACACCATTTAAAGCCCGGAAAAAAAAAAAGGAAAAGAAACAAATGTGTTACTATTTTTTGGACAGTAAAAGTCGTATAAATAAACAGTAATTTTCTCCTCTAACTTTAAAGTTATTATAATAATGTGCATAGATATGCCTACTATGACTAGTTTGGCTAAGTTCTAATTGTAACTTTAGAAAGTAAAATATAGCATAGCCCAAAGTCATAATATTTCATGGATAGTTTTTGCATATTCTCCAAACCCTTTCATTCTTCCGAAGTGCATGTGACTATGATTAATCAAAGAAGAGAAAAAAAATATAGTGAAAGAATACATGATTAGATCGCTGGTCCAAAAGGCATTCACCGTAAATGAGATGAGGTTTGGGCTAGTACATCCCAGACCCCCATAAATGGGCCGTAAATAGCAACAAGAGACTTCATTTTTAATGATATTTCCGATTTTGGAAAATATTGGCCGAAATTAATTGACATATACATAATAGCAGGACAGAAAATATTAATAATATTGGTTGAGATAGAGCAATCATATAATAATAGTGAACAAGTGCTCCAATCAATTTTAAATCTTTTGATTGAGACACGAGGTTTGGACTGTTGATGAGTTTTAATGTTTCTATGATAAGACCAAATAGATAAATTAAATGAATTATTACATAAAAAGCATAGACAATTAAGATACATAAACACGATCAAGTAAAACAAAGGCATTAATTAAAACCACGTAATAGATTGCCTCAAAGCGCAAAAAGAGATATATGATAGTCTTTTGATTCGTGAGTTAAACAAGGAGAATTATAGATTGCTTCCTGTTGAATAACAAACCAATAGATTTGACTAGTTGAATAATCACAGAGTTTATTTATATTTTGTCCTTAATAAATTAGTTTCAAATAGCAATCGTCAAAAAATGTTAAAAAAAAAAAAAAGATGAAAATGTTTTCTTCTTTTATTAATTTCTCTTTCCCTTTTGGGTGGAAGGATTGTGATTAGGAAGGATTCGGGCAGGGTATTGACAATTAGGTGGTAGCGGTTCATATTTCAGTACCAAAAAGTCCAAAAAGAGATGGTCAATCAAACTCATTAAGCGTCCAAAATTGGCAAAAAAAAAATTGGGAACATGAAGTTAACTGTATGCATCTTAAAAGAACGACCAGGGATTAAAGGAAAGGTTTCCTTCAAAAAAAAAAAAAAGATTAAAGGAAAGGTAAAGGTATTGAAGACACATAAATTGAGAAAAGACTATATAAATAGAGAGAGTACTGGTGAGCAACGTCTAATCATAATTATTGGTCATGTAATGACAATCAGATAGTTTGTCACAAAATATAATTTAATTTAGGGACGACAAGACCTATATATAATTTAATACTTTTACATAAAAAAAATATAAACCGTTTGCAAGTGCAATAAGAAACATATGGAACTTGGTCTAACAATATTGTGCGGTAGTACTACTTGGAAATCAACTATAAATCATGTACCACAAGGTTTTTAACCAAGTTCCCCAGCCACAAATTGCAAACATAAATATAAAATTATATCCACCAAAGCCAATTGTTGCCGGCGCTGTCTTTGGACCTATTGTTTGTCCTTTTTTGCTTGCTTACCAATTCAAAAACAAATAAGGTTCTTTACTCTCTAGTCTTTACTTTCTGCTAATTAGTCCACACTTTACTTTAAATTATTTAATTAATTACCTTCTTGTTAGAATCAAAAGAGTGGTTGGTACTGATAGCCTTGACATCGTTACAAATGAGAAAGTTTGAAATGATTTTGTTCATATTTGAGACGACGTCACACTATCCCAAATTGACAGGTTATAATCTTTAAGAAAAGACTGTAGAAATTATCAAATATATATATATATATATAGGCACCAATCCAGAATTCAGTAGTATTTTTTTTTTATATATGCATATGTATTAATTTAGCCAATAAAAATTTAGTATGTATATGTTTTTATTGTAAAATGTAAGAGAGAGAAAGAACATTAATTATACACGTCTTTTCATGCATTTTATTATAGCCATTAGATCACCATTAGATGGTGATCCAACGGCTAAAAAAAAATACCTATTTATAGGTAAAAGAAAAAAATACTTATTGAATTGGCAATCATATATATGGGCACCAATCCAGTAGGTATTTTTTTTTTTACATATGCATATATATTAATTTGGCCAATAAAAATTTAGCATGCACATTTTTTTATTGTAAAAAGTAAGAGAGAGAAAGAGCATTAATTATGCACGTCTTTTCATGCACTTTATTATATCCATTAGATCACCATTAGATAGTGATCTAATGGCTAAAAAAAAAATATCTATCCATAGGTAAAAGAAAAAAATACCTATTGAATTGACAACCATATATATGGACACCAATCCAGTAGGTATTTTTTTTTACCTATACATAGGTATCAATTTGGTCAATAAAAATTTAGCATGCACATTTTTTATTGTAAAAAATAAGAGAGAGAAAGAGCATTAATTATGCACGTCTTTTCATGCACTTTATTATAGCAATTAGATCACCATTAAATGGTGATCTAACGGCTAAAAAAAAATACATATCCATAGATAAAAGAAAAAAATACCTATTGGATTGGCAACCATATATATGGGCACCAATCTAGTAGGTATTTTTTTTTTTTACCTATGCATAAGTATCAATTTAGCCAATAAAAATTTAGCATACACATTTTTTTATTGTAAAAAATAAGAGAGAGAAAGAGCATTAATCATGCACGTCTTTTCATGCACTTTATTATAGCCATTAAATCACCATTAGATAACGGCTAAAAAAAAATACCTATCCATAAGTAAAAGAAAAAAAAGTACATATTGGATTGACAACCATATATATGGGTACCAATCTAGTAGGTTTTTTTTTTATTTTTACCTATGCATAGATATCAATTTAGCCAATAAAAATTTAGCATTCATATTTTTTTAATGGAAAATTACTCTATCCACTATCTTTTATTTTTCCAACAAATCAATTAGCATAGTTAGGCTACATTTACTAATACATAATGATGACCTGCAAAAGGAATGAAATAAGAGAGTAGTTCTCTTTCTTATTTATTTATGTGTTTATTTAGACACACAGGAAACAAATTTTGATGAGTTCATTACATACTTAGTTAAAATAAGAAGAGATAGTTCAATTTTTCGCTCCTTCTCATTCATATCCAAATTCTTTTTCTTTAAGATTTTCTTTGTTACATATTAACATATCAAAATTATTGCTCTTAATGTTCATATATAAATTTTACCAACTCAATTAGTTGACACTGAGACCAAATCACATTAGTCTTACAAATCACATTAGTTGTACTTATTTGTATGACGTCAACTTTTGCATTTTGTTTTTTATCTTTTGGGTCTCTTGGCCATCAGGCCGTATGAAACATTTAATCAAGTCGTATTTTTTCAAGTTTTCACACGAAAAGTTGCATTTTTATGTTTTTCTCCGTCTGATCGTAAATTTTAAATATTTTGTATAAAAAAACGCATATTCGTAAATCCCCAAAAATTCTGATACCGTCCATAAATATCTAGATTGTTACAAATAAGTAATATAAAGAATGACAGTTGAACAACCAAGTATATAAAATCTGTGTTTGTAGCACATTATGGTCTTCGACGTTTTTCATTTGAAATGCTCAAGTATCAATATGTTATAATGAGAGCATTGATTATTCCTTTTACTAACATAATGGATGTGACAGCCAGGTGATATAACTCCTTTTACTAATAACAATTGCTGCAGCACCAGGGGTTCTATTTTTTATTTTTGGTATTTTTCTATCTTTGGACGCTTGGAAAGGTGATCTCCCAATTTGTCCTAGTTTCACCTTATTTTTTTGTTTTTTTTTTTCCATTACTTTTACTTGTATTAGTATAAAATCGTTTCATTTTTTATTTTATTTTATTTTCCTAATTGTTTTTGAAGGTGACGATTTGAACCCGACTCTCTCTAGTATCTTTTAAGACCTTCTTTGTGGGAATAAAGCACGTGGATTTCCTCGGCTGTTAACCAGTAAATCTCAATGAATATTTACTTTGTGCTCAAACTATATGTACACTTAAAGAACATTGCCATAATCCAAAGACATTAACGTCATTAATATAAGAGATTAATTTATTGATAAATTATAAGCTTTATTTAGACTATGGTCCATTAATAATATTATTGATATGACTTTATATATGATGCATTGTGATGCAATTGTTGGCAAGGCCTTATTCTCTTGTGATATGCAGCTATATAAGTGAAGTGACATGAGAGTTTAACATGCATGTTTCTTTCTATATATTTGGCCGAAAGGTAATAATATCGGTCACATACATAATAATTGATACTAGGAAAACTGATACTCTGTGAGTAGTTTAATTAGGTCAAGTTTGTCCGGTTGTACAAATAAGGAAAAAAGGCACGTAACCTATATATATATAAGTTGCCAATCCAACAGGTATTTTTTTTCTTTATCTATAGGTAGATATTTTTTTTTTAACCGTTGGATCATCATCTAATAGTGATCCAATGGTTATAATGAAGTGCATGAAAAAACGTGCATTATTAATGTTCTTTCTCTCTCTTATTTTTTACAATAAGAAAATGTGCATGCTAAATTTTTATTGGCCAAATTGATACCTAAATTTTTATTGGCTAAATTGATACCTATGCATAGATAAAAAAAAGAAAATACCTAGTGCCCATATATATATATATATATATAGTTGCGAAAACAAATAAATAGCAAACAAAAAATTTCTGTAAGAAGTAGCAATTCTTCGCTATTCATTATATGTAGACTGTAGAACTAATATTTTAGGTACTTACAAAAAATTAAGAATAATCAAAAGCATCATCACATAGAGGATCAAAGGATAAATATTACACAAATTTCTTCTATTCATGATGTATGTTGGATTGTGTGTTTCTTGTCATACAGATAGCTCTTTAATAAGGAGTCCTCACATAAAAATGAATGATAAAATCAACACATTTTGCTCGAATTCACGACTTGATTATGTCAACATGACACTTTCTGAGGCAGACCGGTCCGAAACACCAAAGAGTAATAACCCATTAATACTATAATAAGTCTAACTTGATGGCAAAAATGAGTGCCAACTAAATATATATATATATATATATATATATATATAAGAAGGTATAACTTGATAATTTGTACGACAAATCTAGGGTTTTACCCTTCTCAATATCCTTTGTGCCTAAAGATCAATTTTTCAACAAATCAATCTCGTTGGTATTGTAACGATCAATTTTTCAACAAATCAATCTCGTTAGTATTGTAACGTTACATTTCATTTTCATGAAAAGAGTGTAAGGATCAAACGGATTGGGTAAGTTTTAATTAGGTTAAATTATGGTTCATTGGATCGAAGAAGTCGACGTGTACTCCACGACAAGGGCATCGCACGATTGAATTTCCACGTCATACCAACAAGTTCCTTGATTTTTCTTGGATGGTATTTGCTGCTACCCCACCATCCAAACCTAATAAAAATTTTCACTGACTTTAACACAAAAGTTCCCTAATGGGCGGTCTACATTCATTAGTGTGAACTTAGTGGATTCCCTTTCAAAACAAAATATAAAACACAATTTAAAATACTAATGATCAAACGGCTTCTCTTGGTGCTTCAAAGGCAGATATGTTAGTCCAATTGTAAGTGGGGATATGCCTAGACTTGGAAAAGCACATGGAACCAAAGAAAGAATATATTTGTTATTGTCTTAGACGAGAAGATTATAATTAAGATAGTCTCTTAATTATTGATCCAAAGTTGTGTCCATCGGTTTTGTGACTTTAGTGAGGGAATGTAGTAGCCCAAGTTGCCAACAATTTTTTATTAAGGCTTTTTAACTATGACACGTGAATCCATGTGAAGAGGGTCCTTCTTGTTTCTGTATGCCTCTAGGATACTTTGATTGTTGGTAAGAACATCCTTTAAAAAAAGCTAGTTGATAAAAATTACTATTAAAATATCAAAGTTTTCACTTAACTTTAATTAACTTTAGAAATCGATCCTGGCTGGCACGAGTTAGGAAATTTGACTGACATATTAATGCTACTTTAGTTCATCAATGGAAGCCGGTGTAGTTCACTTGTGTTTTGAGTAGATTGGCTCTTTTGAGTTTAATTACCACGTTGATCATCATAATGTAATTAAAACTATTAAAGTGGCGCTGTCTGTTCTCTCACAATACTTATAAAACAACACCTTTAAAATTTAAATAAAATTTAAAGTATAACTATTACTTTCTATACTACTAATTTTTCACAAATTATTCTTTAATCTAATTCTTTTTTTTTTTTTCTCTTTCCACTCCTCTTTTCATTTTTCTCCTGCTCTTATCGATCTTCTTTCGACATTTCTTCTCTTTTATTTTTCTCACACCTTCACACAAAAAATTTAGGAGTTTTCTAAATAGTGAAATCAAAGGTGGCACTACTTGGTCTAAACATCTCAAGAATTCTTTTAGGTTCTTTTATAATTTGATTCTTTCTCTTCGTAAAAAATCTTTCGTTCAACCATCTTCACTTCGTGTATTATTGATATTGAGTAATAGAAATAATGTTTGGTGCCTTTAACTCTTTCGAAGAAAAAAATTATAAAAAATCTAAGGCAATTGAATTCAACTAAAAAACATCTATAAATACAAGTACAGAACTAAAAGTGTTTCATACTATAATATTATCTTATGAAGAGTAAGAAATGAAGAGGACAAAATAGACCTACATGAGACTGAAAAATTCACGTTTTGTAATCATAAATCATAATCTTTTGAGTCATTCAATTTTATTGGACTATAACTACTTACGTCATCCGCAAAAAAGAATAAAATTCTTACTTATACCGTGTGCAAGAAAATTAGGATTCAAGAAGAATTATACGTTTGAGAAATGGATGGGAAGAGATTTTTCTTTAAAGTATTTCTGTGTAAAGAGTTTTATTATTTTTTTCGAAAACAAATTATGCACTAAAAGTAATATCATTTAAGGTGTTTTTAGTAGTAAAAAGAATTATTAAAAGGAGGTGTTGGAAAAGTAGACAAAATAGTGATAACAGCGCCAAACGTTAATTTCTTTTATAAACATAAGTTCGTGCAATATCCCTCTAATATCCCTAGCTAGCTCGGGTTTAGAAGAAAATGATCAATTATTGGAAAACAACAAAAGCTTATGGCATGATTAATACGTCTTTTGATAATCTATCTTTTCCCAAGAATTTAAAATTGTATGATACGAAAAACATGCCTATATATATATATATATATATATATATATCCCCTATGCCCTTTAACTGAAACAGTTCAACCAGAAACCACTTCCAAAGGCAACAAATATGCATTCACTAACCAANCCTATATATATATATATATATATATATATATATATATATATATATATTACAATATAAAATGATCATTGTCAGTCTAGGCACTGACAAAGATTTTGACTAGCTACTAATTTATTAAATCAATGTTATAAATTTCCTACAAACACATGGATTGTACATATATAAATTATAATAAAATTAATGCGGAAAATGAAGCATAATAAATAGTATAGGAGGACATGTATAAACTCACATATAAAGAGATCAGCAAAACACATATGGAAAGGGGATGAAATTGATCAAGTATAAAATACTCTGTCAACTGTATTGCAGTATTATTCATATATAAAAAAAAAAAACTATTGCCAATATTTTTAATTTTGTCCATTTTTTTTGAAAAGTAATCTTGTCCAATTTTTGACACGTGAAAATTTTCCAAGTCTTCCCTTTTCCGAAAAGGAGCGAAAATATTCGTAATATGTCCATGCAAATTCCCAAATAAGATTCTCTAATACATAATATATATTGAAAAATATTGGTAAAGTTGGGTTGAGTTGAGTTTATAATGGACTAATATACTATATATATATATATATATATATATATATATATATATATATATATATATATATATATATATATATATATATATTGGAAGATCAAGTTTGAGTTATTGGAACTACTATTTACAAAAAAACCCAGTTGAGTTGAGTTTGTAATGGACTAATGTACTATATATATAAAAAACTCACGTCCAGCCATTGATCTTTCCTTTAGTAGTACGTACTTAACCTTTTCTGTTGGAAAATGCGTGAATATAAAAGTTGATATCGTTTCACAATTTCTATATCGTTGCGAACAGGATGATTAAGTGAAACCAGTTAGTACTTCAGTAAGTGAATTTATAATATTGAGATATATGTAGAAGCCTTTCCTTTTTCCTTCAAGCTAGTTTTGTTTATTGTTTCTTTTAACCAAGTCCCTGACCACTGAAAAATATTATTTTATTCCTTAAATAGTTAAATCCTATTACCAATATATAGAATAATTATGATCAAATAATATATATATATATATATCCCCTATGCCCTTTAACTGAAACAGTTCAACCAGAAACCACTTCCAAAGGCAACAAATATGCATTCACTAACCAAAAGGGAAACGAGAAACAAATAAAGAAAAAAAAAAGTAACTTTGCATATATAAAAGTATGATTAATTATATTACTTTAAGTGCCATATATATATTGGTAATATTATGAAAAAACAGGAAGCAAAACCTTAAGTAATTATTAAACTGATACTCCTAAGTCCTATCCAAATCCACCACAGACACACACACACGTATATATATATATATATATATATATATATATATATATATATATATATATATATATATGCACACATCAATTTCACATTTAATTAATTATTGGAGTTTGTTCAGGGATCGAACCGGTTGTTAATATTGTTTATTTAATTGCTCTTTGTTTGTTCATGAATATATAAAGGCAGATTTCAACAAGATACCAATCTCAAAAGTGTAATATTTTAATGGAATTAATTAATTAGTCCTTATCTTCTCATTTCAATACTGGCCAGAACGTGACCACAATTAAATAATTCACTATAATTTTTTTTATTGAAATGATTCACAATATAATTTTATTACTTCTCCCATAAACAAATTGTGTTTGACTGAGTTAATCAATTAATTAATCATCTTGTATAATTAATCAAAACATGATTTTTAATCAGAAAAAGTCAACTTAAAATAAAAGATGGGCGATGAAGTGCTTAATGGAGAGGCATCAGGCGCTAGCTATAGCTTTATATTTTAGGTAAAAACTCAACTTCAAAAACTTATTCAACTTTTAATTCAAAAAAAAAACACTTATTCAATGTGGAAAAAGTTAATTTAGAATCACGTAAAAAATAACTATTTTGATATTAGTTAATTTTCCATATTTAAGAAGGTATGCGAGGGCTCTAAATTTTGATAACATTATAACATTACTCTTCACCATTTCTAACATCGATCCCTTTGTTTGCATTTAATACTTTTATTTTAATAAAGTCATGATCCTTAATATAGCTCATCAGGTGGTTATATGCTTCCATTATAAGAGCAGTACATTTTGGGGAAAGGAATAGAACAAACTTTTGAAACCATGAAAATAATCTTTAATCAACAACAAATTAAAATGGTGCCAACAAACACATTTAATATCACTAAAAAAGGGGAAAAAAAAAACAAATTTAATGTTAAATTTCAATGATATCATATAATTCTGAATGTAAATTACTCGCATTTTAGAATAATATATAAAGACATATTTGTACATCCATATTCTTCCGGAAGAAATCTTACATACAAGCTAAAAAAAGGGGGCAAAAAAAGGAGGGGGGAATGTCTGTTGATTGAAATGAAATTTTAAATGCAATATTTCCTTGCATAAAATATTATACAAACACTTGCAAATCTTTTTTCAGTACTCAAGGTATCCGTGGATGTTTTTGGATTAAACATGTGTGAGAAAACTATTAGATCACATTTTAATTTCCCACTTTTCCCTTTAGGCAATTATATATATATATATATATATATATATAAATATTTAGGTTACATAAAGGTAGTGAGTAGAACAAGTTAGTATATATATATATATATATGTATATATATAAGGCACTCTACTAACTCAAATTTATTATTGCAAAACAGACAACCTAAATTCATTAATGTAAAAGCAACATACCCTGAAAAACTACATTTGACGAAGTACACAGATCATCAAACATCTGATCTTACTCTATATTTTTTCCCCTTTTATTTCACAGAGAGCAAGAAGTTAAATATTCTTTCTTCTCACACTTACTATTTTTCCGTAGTATTGCTTTGCTATAATGCTGTATGTTACTACAATATCTTGAATATCATGTGACATTACTATTGGACGTAATTTAATTGGACACCTGCCTAAGAATCCAGGTTCAGATAGTTTCCTATATATACAACATATATATGTATGTGTCAATACAATTGCAATGTTTAATGCTTGTCATTAACCAATGCTAAGTCAGTCACTCCAATTATATATCATTCATTTCAATAGGATCTACAACTACAACTGCAAAATTTGGGTCGTCAAATATAGGCACTCATTCTAACTAAATTACAACAACAACAATAAATAAACAAATATATATCTAAGGCCCTCCTCAAATTTTCAGGTTTAATTAATTAAGTCAAAAAGAACAGAAGGCCGAAAAAAAAAGTACAAACCCAAAAACCTTTTTGAGACGATCATTTCTCTCAACCTATGCCACATATATAATACATAGTTTTCTATGTCTTCCAAGTCTAATCCATCATATATATATATATATATATATATATATATATATACATATTTATATAATATGACTAACTACTACTACACATCAATAATGAAGCGCATATTAAAAAGAATAGAAAACTCACAATGAACACTAATAACCAGTAAAAATTACTAACACCATCATCGATCATCATCATCATCGTCTCTTTTTATTGCAAATTGAAATTGAAAGAAAGCAAAACAAAAGACATCAAAGAGAAAGAAGCTGATCTATGTAATTTACATTACATATATAGCTAAGAAAACCTCTCTAATTTAGCTGCCATGTTCATGACATTTTAATTCTCTCTTTATATATATTTCTTTCCCCTTAGTTCCCAATCCAACAACAAATATTATATCAAACACTAAACATTCAATCCCCGACTTTCCTATCAATTCAAATTACCTTTTTTGCCACTGATTTCGTAATACTCAGTAAGGTGGCCTAGCATGAGCCCAACCGTAGGGCTCATGCCCCGGATGCTGATGATGATGACCACCATTAGGGACCAAATTCGGTGGCAGATTATAACCCGGCAGCGCCGAGGGATCGGCCAGCCCCGCTTGCGGCATATTTCCCCCGCCGCCGCCGCTACCCATCGCATTCGGCGGCGAATCCCCTGGGCCACCGCCGCCATGTCCGCCACTTCCCGCCTCCTCCTCATCGTCTAGAGGCAGTCTTTCGTAAGTCGCATTGGCGAAAGTTGCGGCGATCACCATGACCGGTCCGGCTGCGACAAGCGAACCCACCACGCTCCCACCCACCACCTGGCCTTGGCCCCCGGCCAAGTATACAGTGAGCCCGGTCGAACCGGGCGGGGCCGGTCCGGGCAGAAAAGCCCCGGTCAGCGACAGGATCTCGAACCGGCCATGTAGCGCGACGACCGCACCGGGCGCGGCGGGCTGCCGTAGGGTTACGTTGGCGACGGAGCCGCTGCCGCTAAGGACGCAGACGCCACGCTGGCGCCGGCGAGCGAACTGAGCTACGCTCTCGGCCACGTCGGCGCCGCCGGCGACCTCCATGACGTGGCTCTTGAGGGCGTTGGGGCTGTCCCGGGTGACGAAGATGGGCGGCTTGGGCTTGTTCTTGGAGCCCGGAGGGCGGCCTCTGGGCCTGCGTCCCCCAACCTCAACTGCTCCCTCTCTGGGCTCGTCTACTTGGTCTCTGTCATCATCCTCGACGACGTCGTCTCCGTCGTGATGGGCCGAGGCGTCTCGTTTGTTGGACAGTACAGGTGAATTGGCCGCCGCCAGGTCCATGACCGGCAGCCCCACCTGGTTGGTCCACCACGGATTAGCCAGACTAACAGATTTTGTGTTTATGTATATATATGTATATATATATATAGGGAGAGAGAGAGAGATATTCAAGTACTTCAAGATCAAATATAATTAAATTCAAGAGTACTACTACCCAAGAATTTGTTGTCGTTCCATATAATTTGTAGTGAAGTAAGTTTGGAGACAAATTAAAGACCCTTATAAAGAGTGGAACCAAGATCAGAGAAGAGAGAATTTGATTAGATTGAGTTAAGGATATATAAATATATGTGTATATCTTTATGTAAAAGTATATAAGGTAGTGAAGAAGAACGAGATGAATCTGAAGGATCCGGTTGAAAACGCAGGAGTGATCTAAGCGGACAGAACATATGCCCAAAAAGAGAGAAAGAGGAGAGAGACTCAATAAGAACAACCAAACTAAGAAAGAGAGAGAAGAAAAAAACAAAGCAAAGCACTAAGAAGTAAAATTAACCGTATTTATAAAAATAACATAAAAGAAAGGAGGAGACTAACTCCAAAGAAAAGGAGAAACAAGAAAACAAAGATGTTTTTGCTTTGGGTTTGGGTATTTTAGCTGTGTTGTGAATTGGGGAGCTGAGGTTTTCTTTTCTTTTTTCCTTTTTCTATTTTTTTTTAAATCACGCTCTCTTTGCAAAACTACATAATATACAATTTGCTATAATTATGTTTTTTTCTAGGGGAGGGTTTTTGGAAATTAGGGTTTCGTGGGGTCGCGTGCGCGTGGGCAGGTGGGAAGCACGTACTTTTCTTGGGCCCCCCATTCTTGGGGCCCGTTTGGATTGTATTCGGTATTTGTATGTCTTCTTACATTTGACAAATCTGATAAATCTGCGTATTTTTATTAAAATATTCGGTCCACAAGTTTTTTTCATGTCATGCGGACTTAAATCGTGCTTTAAGTAAGTTGTATTCATGCAAACCGAATAAAAGTTATAACATGAATCTAATTTTATCGTTATTTTATGTTTTAAAATATTAAATATAGTCTCAAAATTTATTTATATTCTTCTAAAATTTAAATAAATTAAAAATAAACAAAAATTAGTAAATAAATAATGTTGACGGAGGTTTTGTCAACAATAAATTTAAAAAAATTACAAAATGTGACTTGTGTGTGAAAATGATTAATTAATCAAAGCAAACAAAGAGATAAGAATTTTATAGTGGTTCAGCCCCAAAAAAGATGAGCATACGTCCACTGTTTTTTTACTATTTTCTGGAGAATTACAAGAACTCAAAATTACAATGTGTTGTCCGGAAAGAAGAAGCAAGAGACTAAAAAGTTCCAAAAAGATCTAAAATATAAAATATCCAAAATCCAAAAGAATCCCCACTAAAACATTGAACTCCCTTTATATAGGTGAGGATAGCTCAATGTTTCCCAATTGTGAGAGTGTGTAACTGTATAATCAGAAAATACAATCCGAGTAATAATATAACTGGGTAATAACTTAAATGAGATGACTGGTCGATCTTTAAAGAGAAACTATTATTTCCCTTTCTTTGTAGGTTACCCGTTTGACGAAGCTTAGTCTAGTTTCTTTTTCATTCTGGTCGCACACTTAACTCTTTCAGAGGAGGTTGCACTAACTTATGCGGTGGAGGTCGCACTTAACTCTTTCGGAAGAGGTCACACTAACTTATGCAGTAGAGGTCGCACTTAACTCTTTCGAAGGAGGTCGCATTTAATCTTACTCATGCGACTTAACACATTTATTTAGTTAACTTTTCTCTTTTTGGTATTGACTAACATATAGGATTTTAGACCACACAACAAATAATATTAGAAACATATAAATGAAAATATTTAACTAAGATTTTTGAAAATTTTAATTAATAAATATATTTAAAATTATATATAGAAGGACTAAATATAGGCCGATATAAATATAGGTCGTGCCTGTCAGCTTATGACTAAGACCTAACTCGGCTCTTATTATATGTAACGTGTCGGCCCAAGTGAGTCTAGACCAGGTTAGTACCGTGTTTTTCCTTCAGAATGTGGGCCGGCCGGCATTAACATTTCTATAGAGGGTACTTCAACTAATGAAAGAAGGAAAAAAAAAAAGAAAAGAAATACATTATAGGTAACTACTAATGCATTTATAGTACTGAAAAAATTATTGTTAAATATTATCAGAACTTTTACTACATATCACATTTGGAATTATTTAGATATACTATTTTCTAACAAATTCTGAAATTCCTTATCACACTCTCCAACATATATTTGACCATGTATTCAGTCACGTTTGAATATATGCCTGAGTTTTTGTTTTTTTGGTACTTGGTCTGATCGAGTTTTGAGAATGTATAAGCAAGTTTGGAATTCAAAATTTTATTAAATTAATGGTTTAGTGATGATTTATATGTTATTCATTTTTTTGTCACAAGTTTTAAAATTTAGTCAAAATTGATGCAAGATAGAGGAAGCATAAAGTTAGAGGATGAAAGGAGTGCTATAGCAATATACTTTTTTACATTCTCATCTCATACTTCATTGTTCAACACCTGAATTCTATTAAATGTATAAAATTTTTATAATATAACAAATTTTTTGAGTCTAAAATGTCTAACAATAAGATTAAAGAGTGAGAAAGAGAGTATTATTAATACTCTCTTATAAAACACACATATACATAGGCTTTGTCATAATTTTAGTTTACTCCAAGCATGTTTGATTTGGTATAATGTGTACATATCTTGGAATTGAATGACCATTCTCCAATAACACTTATTATTTTTTTTTGTTTGTTTTAGATTTACACAAGAAATTCATTCCTTTGGAATCGTAATTTCAGGAATTGCTGTTCCTTCTAAATAGGTAAAGCATTTGTTAATATAATATTTATTCTATTATAGTAATTCAACAAACAAGAAAAGTTATTTGTAATTATGTTTCTTATTTTGTATAATTGCAATTCTAATCATTATTCTAATTGTATTCCACGATTACTAAATGCCAACCTAGAGTCATTCTATAGTTTTGCGTTGTATTTTGGATCATAATGTGAGTCTATTTTTTTTTCTTTCTTTTTTTTGAAAGAGGGAGGGAGGGGGGAAGGTGTGGGTATATTTACACAGATTATATTTTGGCTCGTAATGTGGGTGTATTTTTTTTTTGGGCGAGGGAGGGGGTGTGGGAGTAATGCCCTATATTTACATAGATTAATAAGAGATTTTTACTTATAGACGATTAAATTGGAGAGTAACTGTTAGCTATTAATATGGCTTTATAATAAGTTAAGTTAGATATTTTATTCTAGCAATACTACGGGGCACTGATAATGTCTAACGTAATAATAGTGCGTTAATTTGTTATTATTAATTCTATTCAATAAATTAGGTCACATGTGTACCTTATATGAAATATAATTATAATTAGTCAGTAAAATATTGACACGTCATGTAGTGTTGCATTATTTATTTTATTTAATTTTAAAAAATACAATCACCTAACAAATCAAATAATCTCACTAATCGTGACTTGAAAATCAAAATTGAATAAACTGAATTAAAAAAAAAATGAATTAGGTTTGGTAGTTTTGGTCATCTTGGATGTAAACGATTGACTGCAAGTAAAACAACAATAAAATTTATAAAATGAAAATTAAAACACGTATGGGTCAGACTCCAATAAGTATTTTAACATTTATCTATCAATAATTGCAAAAGTTTTGACCATTTGATATAGATTTAATGGTTTTGATTTAGTAGTTAGTTGGCCAAAAGTTTTGCGTATTTATTAATTGTTTTACCTATTACCGTTAGTTATATGTATATAAATTTAATTTATTTTACCTATTATCGGTAGCTATATGTATATAAATTTAATTTATTCCTTAATCCGATTCCTCTAGTATAACACTATTAAAGATTATTGCCACTTTTTATTTTATACTGTTAACTCTTTATATATATCCAGAAGGTATTTTTTTTTTTTAACTATATATAGGTATCAATTTGGCTAATGAAAATTTAACATGCACATTTTTTTATTATGAAAAGTAAGAGAAAGAAAGAACATTAATGATGCACGTCTTTTCATACAGTTCATTATAACCATTGGATATCACCATTAGATAGTGATCCAACGGCTAAAAAAAAATATCTATCCATAGGTAAAGATAAAAAATACCTATTGAATTGGCAACCTATATATATATATATATATATATATATATATATATATATATATATAATAAGAGAACATTAATGTTAATATTAAATGTTTATTGTATTTCAATTGATTCCTATCTCATAAGTGGTTAATAAATGACATAAGTTAGCTTTTTATAAATAGGAATTCTTTTATAAAACTCTACTATAAATACAATCCATTTTATGCATGCTCAATCTAGTTAACCTAAGTAGATATAGTTTAAAGTAGAATAATTAGTCATTTTGACAATTGTCTTTTTTTCCTAGTATGAATTTACCCCCTCCTTCCTCGCTCTTTTCCTAGTTTTGACTTTATATTCAAGTACATCCTAAATAGCAAAATTATTCGTCTTTTGTCCCCTCGACGTTAACATTATTAAAAGACCATCAATAATTAAGAGTCAAATGGTCTTTCTCCCCTACTAGTTTCTTTTATTGGATATTTCTAAATGACTAGCATTTTTGTGGTTAAATAAATAAAAAAAAAATGTATAAAAAAAGGTGAAAAGAGGTAAATAACCTTACTTTTTTTATTGGATATTTCCAAATAACTAGTTTTTTATGATTAAAAAATGAAATAAATGAAAAAGATGTTAATTTTTTTTGTATTGTTAAATATATATATATATATATATATAAAC
>JXTB01000831.1:52554-64859 GCA_002914805.1 Parasponia andersonii | reverse complement strand
AAAAATAATATTACGGAATGGGAAACAAGAAATAAAATGATTATATATACTAGTAGTGTTTTTTTTATGGGTAAATGACATCTAGTACTATCTTTCATAGAAGAATAACAAAAATACGATTGGGTGACTTACATTATTTTTCGTACGATGTTCTTAAAAGAAAATTATCATTTTTATCTTTGTTTCATTTCTTCTTCTTTCTCTTGACAGATTTTATAAGACTCTGATAGAAGTTATTATTCAAGCTTCAGCACCAAAATCCACTCTCTACTTTCCCTTCCCCGCCTCCTTATTCTTTCTCCAGACTATTTAAACTTTCTCTTTCTATCTCTAAAAAATTGCAAGAGTACACCTCAAACGCTCTCAGATTAAATCGAATGGTCACCAAGCTTTGGTGGACTAGATCAAGTTCCTTGCTATTGAGCCGTCGATTTTTTGCTTTGATTCACTTGCTACTTATGTCTTGTTTATAATTTATTTATTTTTTTTGGGAGAGGGAGGGGTTATTGCACATCATTAACATGAAATCTAAATATCATTAGGAGGATTGGGACTGTAGTGAAGAGGTTAAATACTGAAACTTGATCAAGAAATTTTGGAAAATAAGAGAGAAAATGGTGTGTCTTGATGTAATTTATATGGACGATTTTATATTTAATTTCTTTCTAGCATGGTTTTGATTGATTTTTATAGAGTTTGTGAAGTAATTCATATTTAACATAAGAAAATAATAGCTTTATCAAATTGATTTAATATTATGAAACTAAACTAGTTTTCTGAGACTTATTTACATAAGGATATTTTGCTAAAGGAAATCAAATTAGTTTTCAGAAAATTTTTGTAGCTTTCTGTGATTTACTTACATACAAGACAATCTCTTCAAAAGAAACCAAACTAGTTTCTAGGAAACTTTTATATTTTTCTGTGATTTAATAACTTACATATTTACATGACATTCTCTTAAAGGGAGAGGAAACCAAACTGGTTTTTATGAAACCTTTATATTTTTCTATAATTTATTAATATACTTGGTATTTTTCCACAAAGAAACTAAGCTAGTTTCTATGAAACCTTTGTGGTTTCCTCTTATTTACTCTGGTTTTCAAAAATATAATAATTGTTAGCTATTATTGGCCCAAGATTGACAACCCAAAAAAGGAGATAATTGAGTTTTAAAATATTTTAAGAAACTTTTCAACTAGTTAAAACTATGGATCACTATTTTGAAACTTTGAGGCTAAATGAACAATAATACCAAGTATATTAACCACACTAAATATCAAACACTCAAATAAGTAGCATATAATAAAGTAAAGAGTGTAGGGATAAAGAAAGTACAAACTCGGTTTTTAGAAATTCAACAAATATGATGGTTTGCCTATATACCCGGCCTTCAGTAACTTACTTTGAGCTTTTACTATTCGAATCAAGATTGTAGGCTTGGCCGACCCTTGTACAAATAGAGTGAATTCTTCTTAGACTCACCCACATTTTTACAATAGTCTTAACTCTAGCTCTATTACGCCTAACCTTGGATGGTTTTGACTCCGGTGCTAATTCTTATCCACAAGGATTGTTTAGACAATACTGTCAATCTCACTAACTCATGAGTTATTTAGACTCCGGTGATACCTCATTTACACTCGGATTGTTTAAACTCCGGTGGCAACCTCACTTAAATCAGATTATTTTGACTTCAATGGCAATCTCATCTATAGACGGTTGTTTATGATTTTGGTGCCAACCGCATCGCACACTCAATGATTTTTCAAAATAAGAATGAACACACTCACAAACTCTCCTCACAAAATAATGAATACAATTTTGACTTAGGAGATTTGAGAACAATATACAATGAATGTTCTACGATTAGTTCAATATAATTTAAAAGTTAATTCAAGGTAAGAATATGTTTTTGTACTTTGAATGTAGTTGATAACAATGTAAGTTCATGCAAAGTCTTTTTCAAATCTTAAAATAATTACAATTTATAAGCTTGAGTGAAAACTAGCCGTTTATAACCGTTAGACACATTTTCTGTTATTTTAGTAGACCAAAAGTGAATTTTCAATAGACCGAAAACACTAGTCGTTGGTAGCACTTTTTCAACAGTCAAAATTTAAAGGATATAGTTTTGTTGCTACTATTTTCAGTAGATTGGTGGAATTTTCGATAGACCAAAAACCTTGCTTATTTTGACAGTTTTAGCATTTGGCTATTTTTCATATTTTGACAGCTTTTGGCATTTTTCAAAAACTGACTTCTAAACTTATTTTAAACACTTTAAAATCATTAGAAATAAATTTGAAAAAAGTATTTTGACTATTACAAACTTATTTTAGTTTTACAACTATATTTAACAAAAATTTATAAAATATTCATACCGAAATATGTTCTGATTTGAAAATAGAAAATATCTTTTTAGCTCATATCAAATGATCATGGTTTCAAATATATTTGCAACTTATTTAAACTTAAGAAATCATGTTTTGAAAAATATTTTTCCCATTCAAAAACATTATTTTCTATTTTTAAGCTTCTATAATAAAATAAATAGTTTGAAAACTCTTTTGAAAAGTATGAGCTAATGAAAAAAGAATTTATGTGCAATGAACTAAATCAAATACAAGACTAAATATGACATATACCCTATCTAAGCATAGTCTTGTACCTTAATTATCCATCTTCAGTATTGATTCTAATAAGTTCAATATGCATCCATCTTCAAGCTTGCTTCCCTTGATCAACTTGAGTTAGAACTTTTAAAGTTATTTTACTACACACTCAAGTTAAATCATTAGTATTAAGTCAAATGCTTGCCATCTTCAAAATAAGAATGAGTGAAAATAAAACCTTAATTTCTTAACAATCTCCCTATTTTAGATGATGACAAATATTAATTTATGAGATAAAAGAAAATATGGAATAAGCATATGCAAATCTAAAATTTGACATGTTTTACCTTAATCCTTGCCATATTTTAAGCTTCATTTCAAAATGTGCTTGAGAATATAAAAGGACTGGCTCCTCCTTTTTTAACTCAATTAAATATCATAAGCATATTATGAGAAAATGTAAAAATATGTGCTAAATAAAATTCTTCCCCTTAAGATATGCACATTCATGAATAAATATTTTTCTCCCCATATTCATAAATCATCATTATTCTTCTCCTTGGACATCGTTAAAAAGGTAGAAACTAGTTTCAAACAAGATGTCACATAAAAATTAATTTATTCCTTTGAAATAAGATACTCCCCATATTAATTTAATATGTTACTCTCTCCATTTAAATTCATGACAAAGGTATATGAAAAAGTAATATACAAATAATTTAGTCCTATGTGAAAGATAGTATGACAAGTTATATAATAAGGAGATATGGAGGAATCAAGAATTGAACACTTTTCAAAATAAGAATTATAATATCAAATATATGATTGAACAACAATATAATGTTAAAGTAATAACAAGAGCATTCTTTTTATTGTTGGCAAAACTTCTTCTATTGATAATGAGTATGACAAATAGAGAATATTCATAATAGAGAAATTTCATGAAATCAAGATCATAAAAGTTCTAAATCTTAATATTTCACTCGTTAAAATTATAATTCTCTAAATATAATCAACATAAAGCATAAGAGAAATTTAAATCATTCAAGCACAATTGTGAAATAATTTCTTTTTCTTTATTTTCATCAAACTATAGAGAGCATATAAAAAATTATTCATTCCAAAGAGATAAGTTCAATTTAGCACAAGAAAGTCATAAATATACTCCCCCTCAAAATATGCTTAATAGAAAGATAGTAAAACTCCTCCTTAAACTTATAGAATATACATATTTTGAATATGTTGCTCATGGATACTACTTGTGAAAAATTTAGTTCATACCAGAAGTATGAAGAAAGCATAGAATTTAACTTGATACTAATTAAAGCTATGCCAATAGATACTAATTATATTTTGTAAAACTATACCATGTTGATATTAATTAAGGCAATAAATCAAAGATAAAATGACCAACTTGATACCAAATAAAATAATTTAAATAAAAAATACATTCTTCTTCTCCTTTTGACACCATCAAAAAGTTGTATAAACATGAAGGACAAGATTGATACCAATTAATAAAAGTAACGTAAAAATATGAATAAGCAACCAATAACAAGTATCTAATCCAAATATGACATGTTATCCAAGTTTAAACAACTATAAGAAATAGATTTTCGGAAAAGATAAAGCATAATAAAACATGTCTTGAAGACTAATAAGAACCTTATATATGATGTTAATTAAAAATTTGTTTTCATAAATATCATAGGATGAAAAATCATACATAAATATTCAAAATGACAAAGTTACAAAATATAGATATTGAATTTAAATAACATATCATTTTGAGTTCAAATATAACACCAATATAGATAAAATAATTTAATTAATTATGCATGATATTTGTCATGTAAAAAGATCAATCATTAGACAAATATAACAGTTTAAACAATATGCA
Source organism: Parasponia andersonii (assembly GCA_002914805.1). NCBI lineage: Eukaryota > Viridiplantae > Streptophyta > Magnoliopsida > Rosales > Cannabaceae > Trema > Trema andersonii. The sequence continues at coordinate 60,344 of JXTB01000831.1, read as the reverse complement.
TTGTGTAAGCATTTTGAATCATATATGAGCATTTAATATGTCAATTAAAATTAAGCTCATAAATAAAAATTCAAATAAGATCGAAGAAATACAAACAAATGAACAAAAAAATGATTAAAGGTCTCAAATACTCACCATCTGACGAGATTTCGGTAGACTAAAAAGAGGTTTTCAGGCTGTCGATTCTTGCAATACTTGAAAATTTTTATTTGAAAAACAAGAAAAATGTTTAAACCATCAACTAAAATATTAAAAAAAACATCATTTTGATTTCTTGAATGTTTGAGCAAAACATAGAATATTCAAACAAAACAACTCAATAGAATTCATCATAATCAACCTTACTAATTTTTTGTTTTAGTGTCTTCATAGGCTTTAAATGCTTGAAGTCAACTATTTTAAGAAGACATACCTTGATTGGTTAATGAGGATTCTATCATTTCAAAACTCTTTGTCCTTTTTTTTGTGTTAAAATTGGACATAATTATCATCTTTTAATTCATTGTTAAGCCCAAATAATTCAAGCTTAATACCAAACTTATAATAATATTATCTATGTTTTTCTCTTTGGAGGAGTCATTAGTTTTATCAAATATCACATGCATAGATTCATCTATTATCTAGTTCTTTTGTTGAAAAACTCTCTTTATGCATTACTAAAGTAGAGTGACTAGAAAAAGTTCCCACATTAGATTTAGAAACAAAATTTTCAAAGTTATCTTTAGTGTTTAAAAAAACAAAGTATTTGCATCCAAAGACTCTAAACTAACCAATATTGGGTTTTTGATCATTTCAAAACTCATAATAGTATTTTATTTAAAATAAGTCTAATCAATCCCTGGTTTAAAATATAACAAATAGTGTTGACAATTTTGGCCTAAAAATATTTTAGTAAAATATATGCGTTTGAAATGGTCAAAGTCATTTTGAAACTAATAAAGAAAATCATGTAAATCTTTTTGAAAAATTATCAACTAACTCAAAAGTATAATATTTTTCAAAAACAATTAACTTAATTTCCAAAGTGACATGCTTTACAAATCTTGTTATTTCCAAAAATTTGACTAGGTAAACCATAACAAGATTTCATTACTAAAGTTTTGAAAATATACGCATACTGCATACTGGCATGTTCAAGTTTTAAAAGTTATAAACAATAAATATTTTCTTTTAAAATAATATTATCTTGACTTGAATACTTTTTCACAATAATACAAATAACTTTTTAATCAAAAAAATATAAATTTAATTTGTTCAAAATTTCAAATTGAATATTTAAAAGAATAAAACAAACTTCAATAAACTAATCACATAATTGACAAGAATTAAGCATATTAGATTTTTAGTAAGACATTCTCAAAGATAGGCAAAAAAATTGTTACCGATATTACTTATGCCAATGATCTTTCTTTTTGCATTGTCTCCAAAAATTAATTATCCACCATAATTTCTTTGTGAAAATTCAAAGCTTGGTGAATTCATTGGTTAAGTTCTTAGAGTAACCATTTTCTTGCTTGTACCTACAACAAATATTCAAATATGGAATTTTGGTACCTACTTAACTTTGGGTCATTGGGGTTAGTCTTTAAATTATTTGGTACCCATTCTTGTTTGACACCAAAATATGTATTTTTCTTAAAGAAGCAAGAAAAGTTTGTATATCTATCTTGGTTATAAAAATTGCATACATACTTTGAGTCTCTACTAGATGTTACTTTGAAAAAATAATTTTCGAGATACTTTTATTTTACAAAAGATTTGTATTCTATTCCTCCTTTGTCAAAATATATCTTTTTCTATCAAGCATTAAATCAAAATTCTTCTTTATATTTGTGAACTTGTGGACAATATTAGTTAAATCCAAAACTTTTTCTTTTAAGGAAGTATTTTCATTTTTCAAAGATACACATATATCACATGTCAAAATAACTTCATTTTCTTTTAAAAGTTTCTCAAGTTTTTTCGATAAAAGAGATAATTTCTTCTTGAGATCATTATTTTTCAAAACAAGCAATTTATAGTTATCATATAATTCATTAAAATCATCCATGAGCTTATTGTATGATAACTGTTCTTCAATACTTTTATTATCAAAATCACTATTATCATCACTATAGCCAAGAAAATCATCATGTAAGTCACTATTAAGTTCAAGAGAGTTTACCTTATCATTGATAGCCATGAAACACATGTTATCTTTTTAATCTCGTTCATTGCTTTCTTTCATTAAGATCTCATATATCATGAGTTCTTCTAGAGCAAGTTTGGTGAGATATTTTGTTTCTTGAATTATCACAACTTTGTTTTTATATGCTCTAGGAAGATTCCTAAGCACTTTATTCGTCAAATTTATATTAGAAAATGATTTTTCCAAGAGTATTGAGAGAGTTAATAATAGTAGTGAATCTAGAAAATTTTTGTGCAATAATCTCATCCTTATGCATCATGAATAATTTATATTGACGAGTAAGAATTTTGATTTTCGTCTCTTTCATAGAATTTGTGCCTTATTATGAAACTTCAAGCATATTTCATATTTCATAAATATTTGTGATTTTTTCAATATTATTGTATATATTTCTATCCATACCACAAATCAAAATATGCATAGTTCTACCATTCTTTGAAAAAGTAATTTTATCATTTACATCATATTCATCAAGTTCCTTATCAGTAAACGTATCTCCAACTTTTTTCTTAAAACAAATGGACCTTTAGTAACAATATGTCATAAATCAAAATCTAAAGAATGTATATATCTAAGCATTCTACTTCTCCAATAATTAAAATTGATTCCATTGAAATAAGAGTGAGTGAAAATGATACCTTAATTTCTTAATAATAATAGTAATAGAATATAATAATGAAAACCCCAAAATAACGATAATGAACAAAATAATGAAAAGAGAGAGGAAAAAAAAAAGAAAAAAAAAGTGAAATTAGGAAAATAAAAAAAAAAAGATAGAAGAAAAAAAATGGCCAAAATGGAGATAAGAAGAATTGAAGCCCCAATCTCTATATTGGGTAAAAATGCAACTGAACTGATTTTGCCATGTGTGATTTTAAGTGACAAGTAAAATATGTAACTATTATTATAAAAAAAAAAATGACTTATTTTCTAAAATACAAACACGTTTCTAGCTTCCAAAATATTTTAGAAAATACTCTGAAAGATACTATATAATTTTTATTATTTGTGAAAGATCGTAAAGTTTGTAATATTTTTTAAAAGATATGTGTAAGTGTCCAAAATCTTTTTTTTTTAAATTTGTGACTATAGATACAAAATTACTATTTGAGTGTATATATATATGGATTAAGTAATAATATTCCTTTTACAAAAAAAAATAATTGTAATTTTACAGGGAAAAAAAAATCTTAATCTCTAGTCTCTCTCGCTCACTTATCAAGCCACCCGCAACTTTAAACCAGTTATTCAACCGAGAAAATCAAATTACCTTTCAAATAATGAACCAAAAAAAACTAAAACTGAAAATAGCAAATAGATAACTAGATCTAAATTAACTTTAGATTGTGCATGTATAGACAAACTGCTCAAGCAGAAAAAAGAAAAGAAAAAAAAAATTAGACAAATCGATTGATTGAGAGGTATCAACAAATCGCACCGCCCAATAAATACCCTTATAAAACGGGTTATATACTAATAAATCTGAAATGATTAACGGTTGGGATACCAATAATGTAATATTATTTTTAACCAACTAATTTTAAATGACTTGGCCACACAAGTGTAATTGAAATGCATAAATTTGGAAGGATTATCAATTTTGACTATCTTTTTAAACATGTAATGAAAAAATGGATAATTTATAAATTATTTGTAAAATTATGACTTTCATTTAATAAAAATTTTGAAATTCTAAAAATACCCTCAATAATTCGACAATAGTCGAAAAAGCAAAAAATAAAAAGTAAAGGAGATAGTATTGGGACGGCAGTAGATCATGTTTGACGACTATCAAATTGTGGCTCAACTCTAGTCTAACATAGTCGAAAATTTGACTGGTAGATTGACTACAATTGACCAGGTTAAAAAATCTATAGCTACTGGTTAAATATCAAAAATAACTCAGAGATGCGGCAGTACAAGCTCGACCATAGTCGAAATTTTTCTATTCTAGATGAGCAAATGTGCCACCAGGATCATGATCAAGAATGGAACTGACAATGGTAGTGGTGTGCTATTGGTTGTGATCAAGATGGCAGAAGTAATTTGGGGTTTGTTGAGATGGATGTATTTTAGGGTTTGTTAGGAAATAAAGCATTCAAGTAATTTTAGATATATGACCTCGCAATAAGGATTAATTTTGAAAATATTTAGGATTAATCACGTAAAAATACCATCGCTTTTAAATTTTTTGCAAAAAATACCCTATCTTTTGAACTTCTGTCAATTAATAACCTCACTTTTAGAATTTTACAAATTAATACCCTCGCATTTATGATTTTTTCAAATTAATACACTCATTTTTGAATTCTGCAAATTAATACCCTGATATTTACAATTTTTGCAAATTAATACCCTTAGTTTTTGTTTTCTTTGTAGGATAATTATAAAAAAATATCCTAAAATTTGAGTGTTCTACAATTTAAACGCTGAAATTTAGACTCTGCAAAATAATACTTTGAGATTAAAAATTTTTGAAAATTAATGCCTTAAGTTGACTTTTTGAATAATTTTAACTGATAAAATGTAATAATATCATCAAAATTAATATGAATAATATAGATTAATCTAGTTTTAATAGAGGATATTATTATTTTTTCATTCGTAAAATTGGTCAAAAAATCTGTCAAGGGTATTAATTTTCAGAAATTCTTAATCTCGTGGTATTATTTTGCACAGTCTAAACTTCAAAATTTAAATTGCAGAATACCCAAACTTTAGGGTATTTTTTTTACAGTTATCCCTTCTTTGTATATCTATACTATGAGCAAATTAAAAAATGCAAACATCTCTCGTTAACTTATTAAAAATATTTAGATATTAATATATAATTTGAAATTATTTTATCTGAAAAAATACAATTTTATTTACCTCTCCTATCGTTTTTTTACACTTAACTACTTTTACCTTTCGTTCTAATTTTTTATTTTTTGTTTGAATAAGAAATGAAATAAGCTAACTAAAAATATTTTTTCAGAAATTTTATTATTATTTAATAAGTTTTAATTAAGTTGATGATTACTACTACCATCTTTTTATTATTAAAATCAACTAATTAGGCATTAAGGTAATAAATTTATAGGAATTTCAAATGTTAGGATATTAATTTATAAGAATTTTAATTATTAAGATATTTATTTACAAAATTCAAAAATGATAGTATTATTTTGTAGAAATTTAAAACTTAAAGTATTATTTTACGAGAATTTAAAAGACTTTGCAAACATTCAAAAGTCAGAGTTTCTTTACTTTTTTTTTGCAAAAAACTAAAACTCAAGATATTTTAATGTTATTATCCAAAATATTTACGGGTGAATTCTTTTTTCATCTTAGTAATCATTGCGTGTAAATTCCCAATAAGTTTTTAGTGCAATAGATGTCTTTATCATTACTCATATTTAGAAGATCAAAATCCACCGCGAGTATAAATTACAAATTTTTGGCTGTAAATAGAAAACGTAATATTAATTTTTCCTTTTTCCCTTAAAAAAGAAAAATTGTAATTTTTCTTCGAAAATTATCGGAAGGTGATTGCAATATTCCAATTTTTAGAACGTAATTTGTTGGATGAAAAAAGCCAAACCAGTCCTGTTAATATGGCATGTACGTACGTATATTAAATAAAAATAAGCTTTAACTCATACGAGGTATGAATTTCAGTTGAAAATGCACAGATTAATTACTTAAGCTTGCTTTAAAAAAAATCATTGAGTATTTTAAAGTTTTTTTTATTGTTATTTTTCTAAAGTTGGGTATGTTAGTACAGTATTANTTTACAGTCTAGGCCAATAGCAGGTGCTATATTTACTTCTTATATATATATATATTGAAAAAAATTTATGTCTTATATTTTGGGCAGTAAACAATTAATAAGAAAGTATAAGCTTTTGGTGTGATGATTGTAAAAACAGATCATGCTACCTATTACAAGTAATATAGATATACAACTGAAGTGTTAGAAGTTTTTTTATTAATTTTTTTTTAAAAAAAAAAAAAAAGAAGAAGAACGGTATGAGGTACCATGGTAAAATTTTGAAGGTTTGATGTGCACAAATTGAGCAAGTTTTTTTTTTTTTTTTTGGTGAAAGTTGAAATTTTATACTACCGAATTTGAAAAAAACAAAAAAATAAATAGAAATCTTGATGAGAACAAGAGATTTATCACATATATAGAAAGCAATAGTAAATACAGAATTAATAATTATGATTTTTATCACGTATATAGAAAGCAATAGTAAATAGTATCCAGAATTAATAATTAAGATTATTTTACTTTTATTATTTAGCTTTAACATTTGTTTTTGGCCTTTTACTTGAGGAGTAGGAATATGAACTAAAAGGCTTCCACGTTAAGAAGTGTTTACTACCGTGTACTATGCCATACGTATGACAGTATTAGTAGCTACTAATAATAATGAAATAAAGTCACATGTCCTAATTTATTGTTTCTAAGGATGTATCACTCACTGAAATATTGACAAATTAGCAACAACAATTTTTTTAAAAAAATGAAAATAACTATTAAATGAGACTTATATGTTTAGTATATGAAATAAGGTAATGATTCAGCTTTTTGGGACAACAAATGTTAGTCCGATAATACTCCCATAATACTGGTGGCATAGATGATCAAGTTCCTATTCCGAGAATTGTCATTTTGTGGCCCCGAAACACTAAGGACTGAAAAGTCATGTTTAGTTCCAATAATCATAATTATTTTAGGCCTAACTAATCATTTTTTTCATTTTTAATTATTAAAATGAACTATATATTTAATAGGAGGTCCAATATTCGTGTACAAAAAGGGACGAAATTTCACATTATTAAATCTGAATTCAACCATCAATTTCAATCCCAATCTCTCCGACTAAAGCACTACATGAATTCGGTCCAAACGCTTCAAACAACCAAAATCAGGAATGGATGCATATTTGTTGCTTCCAAAGTTTGAGGAATGTGTGTGTGAATTTGGGGGATCAGAGTTTCAAATTTTAGTAGAGTACGTGTATTATTTTCTTTTAAATTTGTAGTAAGTGGTAGTCTTTAGTTAAGTCACACTTTAAAAAAAAAAAAAAAGCTGTCCAATGCCTAAAATCTATAAAAACCGAATAGAGAATTAGAAAAAATATAATGTATATTAAGGATGATAATTGCCTACCTTATAATTTAATATGGTTTAGCTCTGCATATGGCTCTTATTTCAGATTGTAAATTAGTTTAAAATTTGTTCCCTTGTTGATCAAATTATTATATATGGATATGTTTCTTGCTTCCTACATGTATGGAAGGTGAGATCATGCCCAAGTGTTTTCCATTAGCCCCACGACGTGACCATATAAGTTAGAATCTTGCCTCCTTTTTATTCAGGAACACTCGGACATTAAGCTTGATCTTATATACTTTTCATATCTTGATATGACTGACAACCGCTGTAATTTTATTCAATATCTTTCGAGGTCTATTTTCTGACGTGTAGATTTTCCAATAATGCATACGTACCTTTGGATCTCGATGATTAAAACTTTCTGTTCTTAATTAATTTCTTTTATATATATATATACGGACACCTGTCAATCTTTAATTAATGAAAATTTAGTATACA
>JXTB01000831.1:21058-52367 GCA_002914805.1 Parasponia andersonii | reverse complement strand
TATATAGACGCTCCCGATTCAGTCCCGTCTGGTGAGAAAGAGGAACCAATCACGCTCACTTTTCTTGTGGGTCCCACAAATATTGTGAGAGAGAGAAAATATTTGGGCCCACTATTGTTATATTAGGTTGTCATGACCGGCTTTTGTTAAAGGGCAATAAACAATAGTTTTTCCAGGATTTTTTTAGTTTTTTTAGAGCACATAATAGTAATTGTAGCAGTATTAGTAGTGGCAAATAAATATTTTTAACCTATTCTACCTTACATATTAAGATTATCACACAATTTAGTAACAAGATACAATAAATAGTAACAAAGCACATGATTTTGGTAACAAGACACGTGAATTATATTATTTATTTATTTATTTATTTATTAGTACAAACCAACATAGTTAAATATTTTATCAATATAACTAGGACCAAATATAGACCTATGGTATTAACTCTTGTTTATGCATCATATGAACATAATCCTAATAATAACATTAATAAAAGGAACGAAAAAAATATTACATACTAGAAATTTAACAGGTATTATTGTTAAATCAAATTAATCGTTGTTTTAAAAAAATCAATTAAAGGTGAAAAATAAAGCCAACAAAGTATTAGATTGAATTAATAAGAGAGATTGCATAAGTATTACTATCACATAATATATTGTTTAAGAAAACGGTTCAATCATGAGTAAAATTAAACCAACAAAGTAACTAAATTGATATCTTAACCATTTTGATTAGATAAATTACACAAGAGCAAATATTAGAGACATTAGATTAGTAACGCTTTAGGAAAAATGTTTCAATTAAAGGTGAGATTATGAAATTAAGTCAATGAACTAATGAAATTGACTTTTTATTCACTTTGATTAGAGAAATTATATAATACATATATTAGTTCACCTAAGATTAGTCATAATTTATGAAAAATATTTAACTAGAGGTGAAATTATAGAATAAAATCAACAAAATGACTACCTTAACTTCCTATTTACCTTGATTGGAGAAATTGTATAAGACTAAGTATTAGAGTCACTCTAGATTAATAATGCTTTAGGAAAAATTTCTAATTAGAGGTAACAAAGTAACTAAATTGACGTCTTATTCACTTTGATTATAGAAATCAGCATAATAACAAGTATTATTATTTCATAAGATTAGTCATGATTTTTGAAACTATTCCACGATAATAAAGTCAACAAAAATAACTAAATTGACTTCCAATTCACTTTGATTAGAAAAATTGTAAAAAACTAAGTATTAGAGTAATATTAGATTAGTCATACTTTAGGAAAAATATTCAATTAGAGGTAAAATTGTAAAATTAAGTCGACGGAGCAACTAAAATGACTTTTTATTTACATGTATTAGTATTCATAGGATTAGTCATGATTTCGAAAAATATTCAACTAGAAGATAAATTATAAAATAAGGCAACAAAAGTCACTAAATTGACTTCTTTTCATTTTGATTAGAGAAATTATATAAGACTAAGTATTAAAGTTACACTATATTAGTCATGTTTAAGGGGAAATGTTCCAAATAGATTAGTCATGCTTAGTAATATTGGTATTGCATAAGATTGGTCATGAAATTAAATCAATAAAAGTGACTAATTTGACTAATTTGAAATTAACTTCTTCAATTTAATTAGAGAAATTAAGTAATACTAAATATTAATATCCCATAATATTAGGAAAAAATATTTAATTATTGGTGAAACTACAAAATAAAGTCAAAAAAAGTCACTAAATTGACTTCCTATTCACTTTGGCTAGAAAAATTGTATAAGATTTAGTACGAGTAATACTAAATTAATTATAATTTAGAAAAAATATTCAATTAGAAGTAAAATTATAAAATTAAGTTAATAAAATAACTAATTTGACTTTGTATTTATTTTGATTAAAGAAATTATATTATACTAAATATTAGTGTCACGTAAATTAGTGATTGACTAATTAACTAATATTTTTATGCGATATTGATATTAGTGTGGCATAATACTAATCATAAAATTAAGCCAATAAAAGTGACTAATTTCGCTAATCTGAAATTCACTTTTCACTTTGATTATAAAATTAAAGATTGGTGCGTCGGGACTTAAATGTGGGTAGATTCCCACAATTTTCCTCTTCTCTCTCTTTCCTTTTCAATTTTTAAATTTCTAAGTTCTGGTATGCAATCCTATGTGGATGGTATTACATGAACTCGACACAAATATTTATGTGTGAATTGTAATTGGCTCTTGAAAAGATGAAGAAGAATGATCTGATTTGGCGACATATGACAGGAGAAAATGGTGGATGCATGAAGATCTACAAAGTAGAGAGACCTGGTATGAAGACCTGTGCCAGCTGCTGACTCATGGGCCCCACATAATGACCAGCTTCTCTCCACTCACTCGTCCTATCGCGTGTAGCCCACGCCCAAGCCAGATGATATTGAAGCATCATCCGATGGTCTTGATCACGCCTGGAAGTATCTCGAGAATGACTTTGTTTTAATCCAAGATTTTCATTTTGATTTTTCTTCTTTTTTTTAAAAAAAAAAATAATAATCAAACTAAAACTAACCAAATTAAAGAAATTATATAATGACTATATTGACTACATATTCAATTTGATTAAAAAAATTGTATAAGACTAATTATTAGAGTCACACTAGATTAGTTATGATTTTGGAAAAATATTCCAATTATAGGTGCAATTTTGAAATTAAGTCGAACAAAGTGATTAAAGTGATTTTTTATTCACTTTGATTAGAAAAATTGTATAAGACCAAGCATCGGAGTCACGTGAGATTAGTCATGCTATAAAATCCTAAATTTTGTAAGGGTAATTAAGTAATTTTAATTCAATGGTACTTTGGTAATTTTATATTTTTGGATTAATTAAATAAAAATCTGAAAATATTTCGACTTAAATCATTGTTGTTGAACCTAGACAAAATAATATTTAGGTGTATTTGGAGCAAAAGTGAAAAAAAATATAAATCAATGACAAAAATATAATTAAGGAGAGACTAAAGTGAAAGAATCTTTTTAAATTTATGGCCAAAGTGGAATTTCAGATGATTTTTTTCAGTCCAGTCAGGTAGTGACATGTGTCCCACTACCAAAAGTTTTAGAAATTGCATTTAAACCCCTATTTTTCTTTTTCTTCTTCGCAAAGGTCCCTAAATCCACACTCTCTATCACTGTTTACCCGCTGCACCACCGGCTACCGCCGTGCCCGATGCCTACCCGCCTTGACTGGAAGCCACTAACGAACCAACGTCGGGTGCTGCTGCCATAGACGTCCCTTCTCGCCGAAGAAACAACCCCCCAAAGTTTCTACCACCGAGCTAGTTTTTCGCTAGCCGTTTTTTCTTCCGATGTCCGATCAACTCGGTGTCGCCACCGTTGGACTCGTCTCAAAATCAGCTTTCATTTCCGACCACTTCTGGCCTCTAACTTGACTCCAATGAGAAGTTGATTACTGTAGCATTTTTATAATATTAAATTTTGTGGTATTTTTCAAATTATTTCATAATTGAGTTATTTTGTCAGGAAAAATTATACCACATGAAAGAGAAGATTGAAACATGAAATCTCATGATTTTGAAGTGTTGAGACGGTAACCGGAAGATCGTTAATTATCGATATGAAAAAGTGGCATTTTTCTAATTAATTTCAAAATGTGGTTCTTTTGTAATTTTTGGATTTTTGAGCTCATTTAATGTTCGGAACCTCGAAACTGAGTTCTGACTTCGAATTTCGACTTAGTGAGGTCGGAACATGAATTTTGATATAAAATATCACTATTTTCTGAAGTGGTACGAAAATTGAGAAAATAATTCATGAATTGCATTATTTTACGTTCCACGGGTCAGCTCTATCCCGTAACCCGTTTTCGACAAATTTTATATCTAACCCAATATTTTTGGATGTTTTGAATTCATTGGTGACCTCCGTTTCTCAATTTGAGGCTTTGTTTGAAAACTCACTTTTTCAAGTGAACGTGTTAGAATTCGGAAACGACCGTCTGAACAACCAGCTGCTCGACAGAGGAATTTTCTAGCATCGCTAGCTCAGTATAATTACTATTTCGAGGTAGGAGATTCAATTTCCTTGTTTTCTATTATTTTTCATTAAAATTGGAATTTATTCTAAAAAATAAAATTTCGTGATTTTATTAAATTAAATTATGTGAATAATTATTTTAATGAACTGTGAACTTATGAAACACTGTGGACTGCTTTGAATATTTTATGTATGATTTTGTACTAGTTTTAATCTTGGGATTTGGTTAAATCTTAGGAATAATTTTTTTGGATTTTTAAATATAAAATGGATTTCTATTTAAAAATCAGATCATATATAGAATGTTAAACTATTACATGATTGTTTGAACTCCACATATTGCACATTTCGTATGATCATGCATGAGAGTCATCTTAGACATCACAGTGTTGTAGTAGGTGGACTAGTACACCCACCTTCAGTGAGAGCCCGTAAACCCTTACGGGTTTGTTTTCTAACTATATCCACTCGGTAGGTGTAGGCATTCGGTGCCTCTCCGTCTAGGTAGGATTAGACACACGGGTATCTTTTTAGTTTCTGGAGATAAATGTCAGGCAGGGAGCACTCAATACATGTAGTATAAGTTGCCATAGTCGTGATGGGATGGTGAGAGCTTATATGAGGTGTTGATTCATGTGATGTGCTTTATACTTGTTTATTTACAATTTTCTATGCTTTTTGACCTGGATATCTGGTTTTAGTTTTAGCATGGTTTTCTATATATGTTTTGAAAGCTTAATATTTATAAAAATACTTTTTAGTATTACTAATCGTGTAAGTATTTTGAGAATTATAAAAGACTTTCCCAATAAGAGAAATTGGGTAACCTACTGAGCATTTTATGCTTACCCCTCTATTTTCTCTACAGGTGGTGTCCAATATAACATTAACGACTAACAAATGGGTTAAGAAGCTAGTATATGTCATACTACCTTGATGTTGAGGTGTGAATGAAGATACTTGATTAACTATTTGAATTTAGTTCTTTTAAATTATTCAGTCTATGTTTATCGGTGATTATGAAATGTGGGATAGACTTACTAGTTGGAATTCCAAATATTTTTATTTATAGTGCAAGTTTAAAAAAAACATTCAAAACTTTTTAAACCTTTTCTTTATAAATTAAGGAATTTCTAATTCTAGCAAAATTCTCCTTCTGCCACTGCTCCGGAGTTTGGATTGTGACAGAAATTATGGTGTCATAGCCGGAGATTTAAATACTACGGATATGGCACCATTAAACTAGATTGAAATTATTTTTTGACGATATGCATCATTACCTCACTAATAGTTCTGTATATCATTTCAGACTTTCAAAATACCTCATAGGATAGCTCTGAGGCGCCAACTTAGTGTCGAGCTCCCTCCAATTCTCCAATACTTCAACCAGTTTTTTGAAGCAATAAGTCATGCATTCCTTGGGATGCAATGTCCTAATTATCAGCCTCAACCTCAACCACAACAAGAGCATTAACCCGATTAAGCTGACCATCTTCAGAAATTTATACACATTCAACCTAGACAGTATGATGAAACTCTAGACCCACTAGTTGCCAACGCGTGGTTGAGTGAGATGACACGATACTTTTGGACTCTTGGTACTCCTAGAGAGTTTTGGGATGTATTTGTTATATCTCGCTTGATGGGGAATGCTATTCATTGGTGGGAGACTATTGAGGTAATGCAGAATGTAGAAGGCATAACGTGGAAAGAATTTGAAAGACTCTTTAAAGCACATTATGCAAATGATGATCAACAAGCTGAAGTTGTTGGTCATTTTGATAGATTGACTTAGGGGAACAGTATAGTGAACTAATACGTGATGGAGTTCACAGAATTGGCAAGCTTTGCACTTAGACTAGCGGTGAGTGACACTTACCGAATTGTGAAGTTCAAGAATGGTCTGAATCGAAACATCCACAACCATATTGTTATTCACTTATTTGACACCCTCTCTGAGGTAGTGTTAGCTACCCAACGAGCTAAAACTGTAGAAAATGAGCAGGGTGCAAGAAAGAATAAAAGCAGTGATTAAAAAAAAGTGAACAAAAAGAATCAAGGACAATGGTCTGCCCAAGATTCACCAAACAACGAAAGCTATACTAGCAGTGGATCATCAGGTAAAAGGAGGTTCATCCCCTATACATATTATTACTATGGTTAGTAGGGCCATAAGAAGAATGAATGCCCAAAATGTCTGCAAAAAATCCCCTCTTTCTCAGGGAGGACCACTTGGAAGCTATTATGGTTCAACATCTCACCAGAATACTCAAGATAGGTCTCAGCCATCTCAGGGTGTTTCCCAAATTTTTTCATCTCCATTACCTTACCAGCACCAGTACTGCCCCCAGGATTACATTGAGAATTTCCAGACTCCTTAGGCTTCAAAAAATCAAAGAGGGCGTGAATATAGTAACAGTGGTCTCGGATCTAACAGTAGTCATCTTGGACAAGGAAAAATCACTGGCCAAGTTTATGCAATTTTTAGAATCGATGGTACAAATGAATACACTGATCGAGGTTGTATTTAATAAGGCTATATTTTACTAAGATCTTTAATTTGAAGTAATCAAAACTCTAAAATAGGACAATTTCGTTATTTATTTATTTTTCTATCTCTAAGCTAATACTCCAAATATTACGTCAAAAGAATATTCTTTCTATCTTTTACCTAAATCTCTTATTTACTCCTTGATTATTGCTAGATATTTTATTTAAAATAGAACATTTATGGAAATTGGACAAAAACTTAAAAAAAAAAAAAATAGTGCATTGACTACACTATTAATATTGCAACATTGTAGCTCATCTCTATTTTGGTGCAACAATTGCCCCCGCGGGTGGAGCTCCCCTTTGCTCCATTTTAGGTGCAAAACTCTAAAATAGAGATAGAGTTCGTCTGGCCTAAGACTATTAAAAAACTAAAATAAAGAATAATTAATCTTTTTTCCTCATGATTTTTATTATGGTATTAGTTAGTGCATGATTCTTGAAATGAATTATTATTGTTTTTTTAATTTAAAACAAAATAGAAAGAACAAATGGTAAAATATTAAATAAGCACATTTTTGTTTGTTTCCCAAGAAAATTTTCAAAATACATAATGTATATGGTTCTGTCTCATTTCACCTTAGATGTGAATAACAATGATATTACAATTTTTTTTTTTTAACAACAGAGAAGTAGGCAAAGTTATATAGAACTGCTCAAGCTAACTAATAAAATTGAAGAGAAAAATTGAAAAAAAAAAAGTGTGTGTGTGTGTGTACACAAATAGATGTATATATGTGGGAAGAAAAAGAGATTAACTGACTTGATAGATGAGAGAAAGTGTTTATGCTTAGCAGATTTAATTGAAAATGATACGAATGGTTGAGATTTGGGATTGATAATCAGGAGGGATTGTTTTGTCCCATGATTTGCGACGGGATTGTGTTTTTTTTTTTTTTTTTGAGTCTTGACACAAGGGATATTGGGAAACAAATTTCTTACAAGGATCAAAAATAAAATAATTAGACCCTGTACTTAAATGCTAAATTACCAAATATATTTCTTTAATTTGATATTTTATACTGATAGAACCAAATGGAGTCTCCTTTCCATAAAATAAATAAAAATAAAAGTACTATAAAAATTGTTATTAGATTTTTTTTTTAAACGGGTCTTAACTAATGATCATTATTTATTACAAAGTTAAAGAAAAATAACACATACATTCTATTAAGGTTTGAACTCCTCATCTCTAAACTCATACATCTCTCAAAATTTGGACCAATAGAGCTCAAATTTTAGAACAATTGGGCTTAGCCGAGTCGGCTAAAATTGTTATTAGACTTAACTAATAAATAGACAACAATTTGATTTTTTCAGAAATTAAAGAAAGAAAAAAAAATTGAAGATATGAAAAAAGATAATGATAAACCAAATAAATAAAGCATGTGACCTTTTAAATGAGAATTATTCTGTTCATGCCATCGTCTTCCATACCCGGCAATGAAATCACACAATGAATCACAATTATTTCTCAGATCTAATCTCAAATTTGGCTATATATCGTGTTTATTAAGAATGATGGCTCAAACTTTTTTCTTAAATGACTGCCACAGCAGTGGATCTGAATAAGCAGATTCATTATCTTATTTGTTGTGGTCTGGTCCAAAGAACAGGAAAACTAGACGATTAGAGATATATATATATATATATATATATATAGGTTGCGGTATTTTTTTTTTTTTACCTATGAGTAGGTATATTTTTTTTAGCTGTTGGATCACCATTAGATGGTGATCCAATAATTATAATGAAGTGCATAAAAAAATATGCATTATTAATATTCTTTCTCTCTCTTATTTTTTACAATAAAAAAATATGCGTGTTAAATTTTTATTGATCAAATTGATGGCTAGGTAAAAAAAAAAAGAAAAAATACGGTGCCCATATATATATATATATATTAGGTGCAGCTAATATGTACTCCATGTCGCAGAAGCTTTGATTTTAGAAGGCTCTGGACTGGTGATTGAGAATTAAGTGCACTAGAGAAACTTGTTAATTATTCAGCATCACAAACACGGGCTCATGAGTTTCTATCGGAACTGGCCTCTGCTTTGATGTCTAAGGTAAAGCTTTGAACAACTTTTCTTCATTCTTCAATTTCGAGAGACCCATGCCTTCTCCACTTTCCACACTCATGTTTTTACAAACTGGTTTTTATCCGGTTACCTTTTAATTTCACAACCCACTACCCCTATAATCTACTCTGTCCAACACTGACCACTCACTTTTTTTTTTTTTCCCCCTCCAAACGACGTGGTCCGTTGGATTTAAGTCAAAAACATTTAGACGGTCCAGATGATAAAACGGGACGAGTCCCCTTAATTTTGGGCCGGGACATCATCCGCCCCCAGAAATATGAAGTAATGCGTTTTCTTTTTCAGTCAATTGGTAAACTATACTCTAGCTAGTTTATTAATTTTATATAACACATATAGACACTGTGGATTTTTTAATAGAATTTTGAACATATTATTTAAAACATCAAACTGCTGGTTTAATGACGACAAAAATCTGGCAAGTGAACTAGATTATTATACAACGATGGTCGATCAATCATTATGAAGTTTTAGGATTATAAACATGCTGAGGGTGCAGTTCAATTTTTTCTATGTCATTTGGTAACTAATATATAAAATATATGTTTTAAAAGAATTTTTAGTAATGCACACATAGTACTAATGCCCCCACTCAAACAAGGAAAAAAAAATGCACATGAAGTTGCAATAAGACGAGTTTTGGTATTAAAATTACCATATCTTTCTAATTAATCCATTGAGTATATTTAATTGTTTTGATACTGAAAGAATAAATTAAAAATTGTTGGAGATTTTCCAAAGCTCTGGCACGTTAACTACTTTCATAATTTTTTAATAAACGTTAGCCAATAAAAAGGGGGTAATCATGGTTTTATTTACTTTATTTATATATCTCCTCAGCATTATTGTGGTTACTGCTTTTTAATCTCTCTCTCTCTCACACACACACGTATGAAAACCACGGCAACTTACATATAATAATAGTGCACATACTGCTGCAGAACTGTTTAATGGTTAATTTTCTTTATACGTATCAGTTAAATTTTAATTAATTATCAGGCTAACAAAATTAGAAGTAAGAATTTGGCTACATCTACGTATATAGACCCATCCATCCTTAGTTAATTATGGACGCTACTAGTGGAAGCTTATAAATATTTTATATTTTAGTTTGTCACGAGGAGTTTAGATGCACCCGTTGACTAGATAAATTTTTCACCATATAATGGTCCTTCAGATTAATGAACGAAAATTTCCGGACAAGGACAAAATTTACCCAATAATATTGTTTGAAGCCAGCAAGATCTTACAGCTATTTCTTAATATTGATTGTGATTAATGACCTATAGTTGAACTTCGAAAAAAACTATGTTACTTCATAAATATTTTATATATATATATAATGTGGTCCATACTCTCTAAGCTATTGATTGTTTGTCCTTATGAGCAATTATTTAACTAATTAAAGCAATGGATCCAGTCGAATTGCTTGATTCTAAGAATCAAATCAATAAAAACAGAGCAACAATTGGGTGAAGAAACTCAAGAGTAGCTAGATTAGTACTCAATGGCTTAATTGTCAATTGAAATGATTAGAGAATTAAGAATTGTTCGTTTCATTTCAGGTCCATTCTCCATAACGGGCCAACCATTAATTAGTAGCTAAATACAGGATTAATTCAGCAAATTTCTGCATAAAATGAGGGCCGGATTCAGAACCTTAAAGTTCAAGCGAGTACCCTAAAACATTTACCGATATTTGGTGCATGATTACCCTACTTAGTAGTGGCAAAGAATGATCATACTCTAGTTTACTTCATTTTGGCATGGCAATCTAATGATATTCCCTTTTATATTTCTCCAATGATAGAGCATATCTACTTACCATAGTAAATTCAAATAATATTGATTTTTGTATTAATTTATAAGATCATATTCTTGGGATATAAATGGAAATTAGGTCTGACCCCCCTCCATCGCGTAATGTCATGTACTCATGTTTCATGTGGAAGCAAAATTCCAAGATCATAGTGTTATGACTGATCAAAGGGGGGCCACAGAATAGTATCTGACTATGTAGCAACATGGGATCGTGTAACCTGCAGCACTCAGAGGCAAAAAGTCTTGTATCTCCACAACCCAAATGGTCTTTCATTTCGCTTTCCCATCAATCTCAAGAGTGGTTAGATTTGTCATTGCATACTGCAAGGGCTGAGTCACCATTCATATTATACACCCGTATAAACCCAAAAATAAAATAAAATAATAAAATTATCCGTAACAAATGTTTTTATCAATTAGGCTTTCGTTAGAAATAGACATCATATTTGCACACTATTTAAGTCTGACATAATTTTACTATGATCTAAATCTTCAGAAACACATCAAATATTCCAACATATATATGTGTAATCACAACCTTTCTATCGTGATGAATCTCAACTCTCACGTGCGTCCCGCCGTAAGATCAATTATGATAGATTGAGGGCCATAATTTCACAACAGTGAGTGCGTCTAGCAGGCCTCTCTATTATTTTATAAAAATACATAGGCAATACTCAATAGTTTCTCCTGCATGTCAAGGGTTGGACAGGTCCTTTAATTAAAAGTGTCAAAGAACAAAAGCCCCACTAGGCTTGTATTGTATGTTTTAAGTCTGCATCCGCAAATAGTGTGATTGTGTCACCTCATCACCCATCACAAAAACATAATTGATGAGCAACTTGTTGGATATGCACATTCTGGCCTCTCATTGGAAAAAATACCTACTTTTTTGTTTCTTTTTTTTCCCTGTGAAAGTGGAAATATAAACTTTGATAACCTATTACACAGGGCATGAATTTGACATAGATAAGCAACAAAGAATTTCACATGTTGGACAGCATATATATACGAGAAAAGAAAGACCAAGAAGTTGACAAGTGTTCCAATAAAAAATTTAGATATACCCCACTAGGCTAAGGAATTTGGTCCAGTTGATGGGCTGCATGATTAGAAGTAGCTAGATATAGATCAGCTGTCTACATTCAAACTGGAGATAAAATCTATGGGCCCCAAATAGTCTTTGATCTTAATTGTATTAAATGTTTGACCAGCAAATTCAAAGGCTCTGAGTTGTACGAACACAACACCTTCCCCAGTTAACCCAAAGCCAATTTTCTTGTGTCAACATTGCATTCATTCAAAGAAGAGACCTATCCTTTCGCTTGTCTTTTCGTGTCTCTAAAGCAGTCCATTTTTGTGGATTTCTTCACCTAATAAGATGCCAAACCTCTAGCACTTTCACAGAAAGTTGTCATTAAATCAAGAAAACCGCATATTGTTCAGGAAAGGAAAAAAAAAAAAAACCTACTCATCGAAAAGAAGGAAAATATTGTGTTCTTTATTATCACTTTACAAGAGTAACAAATGAATAGGCCTGACACGGTCCACACAAAATATTGGCAATAAAAAGCTACACCAATTTTCAACCTCCCTTAAGATGCTGATTCAGATTGCCATAATATTTCTTGCCAAAATCTGCTTTTACATGCTTGAATAGTTCCACACCACTCGGAAAAATAAAAGAATTGGGACACATTTGCTCACATTTTCTTTTCTAGTACACGGACGGTATTTGACATCTTATGAAGTTTGACCAGAGAAGCTTCTCCAGATATCAGCCATGCTTAAAGTATCTCAGTATCCTGCAACAAAATTATTAAAAAAAAAAAAGTACGACTGAATTAAGCCATGCATTACAGGGACAGTCCATAATTGTTTTTGACTTTTCATTTCTTACACAAAAAATCTTCCTAAGACCTAAATATCATCATTAAATTCATTAAAACTAAGCTGACAGAACATGCAGGGTTTAATTGGGAGAGATTGCCCAGCAAGTCCTAAAATAGAATGAGTATCCATCCAGATAGTATGTTGAAGACAGATGCATGCACAAGTTGAAAGCTAATGCTCGATATCTCCACTAAAAAATTTGACTATTTGAGCGTGAGGCTTTTCCATACAAATTTGAGTTTTCAAATATAAGAACAGTAAAAGTTGTGTGAAATTTGGACTCTAGCATCAAAATGACACTAATAATTTTGCAACGTAGAGAACTTTCCGATGGCTTATTGCCAAATCGAAAGTAATATTAATTTCTGAAATACTGGATGGTAGGGAAAAAAAATAAATGGAGAAATATTATGTCAACGTATGTTTCAGCTACAAATGTTTCTAGTCCACCAAAGGCAAAACAACCTGAACGTGATCAGATCCCCCAGAATAGAGTTTAGTTGTTGAGAGGCCAAAATAATCCCGCTAATTACAAAGCATTTATATGGACTTGTGGCAACTAAAATTAGTCAACTACAAATTATGAATATTTACCTGATGAGATAGTAAATTACCAAGAATGAGACCACAAAACACGCAACAAGTGTACACATTCTTCGGTTGGATTTTTTCTCAAATACCTGTGCAGCAACAAATTCACCACAATCAGATAACTTCCAGCAGCCTTGGAGGTGAAATTAGGGATGAAAATTAAAGCTGAAGAATAGATGGATCTAGTTGACTACCATCTTGAACCGATCCATGGTGCCGGACATTATACCCCTTGAAGCATCCATGTCATTCCCCTAGTTAACAGAATAATCCAATCAAAACACCCAAATAAAAAGGGAAAAAAAGTGATTGGAAGAATGAGTCAGTAACTAAAACCTTCATACCATTCGATCAAGGAAACAATTATGATTCTCCACCCCCTCGTGTATGTCACCTGTTATCTGTCAGCAACAAAATGATCAACAAACTGTCAACAGTTAAAAAGAGAAAATATGACTGAATCCAGTTCTTTCGTTTGAAAGATATGGACTCAAGATCAATGCCAGTACAACTCAGTTGTCAGTCCTTCACATCTAATGCAGCAGAAGTTGACTGCAATCTAAATTAATATCTAATAGCATAAACATTTTCTAGAAAATCTGTGACAAAGTGTATCCAAGACAATACACACGTGTGCCAGTGTTCATATCCTCTCATGCTAGGGAATGAGTTACCAATATGTAATGTGTTTGAACATATTGCATATGTTTTGGGGACACCTCTAAAGGCAACACAGTTCAAACTTATAGACGATCCATATAATCCACAAAACAAACCCAGAATTTCAGCTTCAGGCATAATGGGACATAAATGAATGCTAAATAGGAATAAATACATGGCATAGAATAGTTGCTAATAAATTGAAACACAAATTGGACTGATAGACATAATAACTGTTGCATTTTGTCGTGGAATGCAACCATGAAACGAAACACAAAAGCTCAGATAGCCCCAAAGACCATCAAGAATGCAAAGTTTCTTATGCATCAGTAAGCTGCTTTGGAAAAAAAAAAAAAGAAAAGAAGAAAGTGGAGGATTTCTGTACGCATTTAAATGTAAAGATGAATTTGCTAATGGCCCATTGCTACTCTCAAATAATCTGTAAGTCCAAAAACTCATGAGATACTGGCCAAATGTATCTAACACTGTCCATTAGAACAAAACGAAGGGAGTAAGGAACAGCTAAACCATACTGAAGTACTTTCAAAGAATAGGTGCAAATTCATATTTGGGTGTTAATAGGATCTTTTGTAGCTAAAACTCACTCGTTTTAAGAACATAACTCTATCTTGCAAACTTTCGACAGCTTTGTCATTGTCATGCTCGTTAATATCCTGCGAATACGAGGAAAAAGGCCTAAGACTACCATCCTCAAGGTCGTTAAAGAGAGATGCCCTGGAGGAACGGTGCTCCCTGCAAAAGGCAACATGTTATCCACTGATGTAAGCAGTAGAAGTCTAGGACTAGTGCGACAATCTAGCTTTTAGCCCCTTGTTGTACAGAACAATAGGAAAAAGAAAAATGACAAATTAACGGAGTTTTCATGAGCAAAGCAACTGTAAGTACAAGGCGTTTTGTGAAATTAACTCAACATGACACAACTACATTATACAACTAGCAGATAGCAGAGGAGAAGTCAGCTCAGCTCAAAATGATTAAAAACCCAAATTTCAAGGGATCAAAATCTCAGATTTCGAACAAATATCAAAACTTCTTAAGTCTACTCCATTTTCAGTCTATTATGGAATCCACTCTTTTTTTTTTTGGTTATGTTTTAGTATTAATAAATGCTATTTTCTGAAAACAGTAGTACCCTCTTACTATCATCTTCTTAACCCATGAAAATTTGAAAATAAATAGGTAAAAAAAATGAAAACAGAGATTGAAAATTTGTTCAAGTACATGCCAAACTGTATAAAATAAACTTATAGATTCATTCTAGATTCTAATAGAGCTGATGCTCCACTTTTGTCATACTGCCGATTATGGGTTGGCCCACAATTACACGTCCTGCCAAACCCAAAGTTTTGTTTTTCTTTTTTTTTTTTTCAAGCATGAAAATTTACAATTGGGTACGTGAATATACAATGCACATCCAAAATAATGAATAATAAAGTACTCTCGTAATACAAAATTGATTATGGCCTTTGTCGAATCATGGAGTTGTGGTGGCAGAAGCTAGCTCAGTAACAAAGCGTTAAACTTTCCAAGAAATTGATAACCGAATTTCGCCCAAATTAGAATATACTTAGATTCAATCTATAAACGAAACCCAGTGATCATGAATGAAATCGGATCAACCCCAGAAATAAAAATCAAAATTGAAACAAATTATATGAAATTGAGATCTTATTTTACACTTTATATGCGTTGTATAGTATAAGGTTACCTTCTGTAACTCATTGATGACGTTCAGCGTTTGGTTTCTGAATTTTGAGCAGGATCTTCTCTTAAATTGGCGGACAACTGTTGCTGAAACTCCCAGAATAGAGCAATGGTGAAAATTTTCAAATGGTTAATGCCGCGTTTGGTTGCTGGGAAAATCTGGCAAGGACATTTTCTGGGTTCAGTTTGGGGACCAGGGAAATAATATTAAAGAGATAAAATGAATGGGCCAGTTATGGACCAGGCTTAAAGCCTAACCACTAAATCTACTATCTTTCAACTGGCCCAATGTGATTGGCCATTCAAATATTTGTCTTCTTTATAGAGAAAAATACACCAAAATTTCTCATCTTATGACAAATGGGTATGAAACTTAGGCCAAGAACGAAAGAAAAACAATTCAAGTGATTATGCCAAATATGGTCGTTTACTACTTTCATTTTTTTAATATGCTGATTTTTATATTGATCACATTTATATAATAAAACTGATATACTCTGTCATTTTCCTATTGAAAATAAAAAGTAAAAAAAAAAAGGGTTTCTTTACAGTGAAGTATAAAAATGGTCATTTCACTAAGAGTCCCAAACACTTTTGGGCCTTTTTAGGAGAATTGGGGAATTTTCGAATAGTAGCAATTCCTAAATCAAAATTAAATATTTTGAAAATTGTTTTTTTTAAAGCCAAATTTTCGGTCATTAATATCAAAATTAAAACTGAACACACAAATCATGAGAAAGACCTAAAAAATAAATGAAAAAAATTGGAAATCAGTCACAAAATTACTATTAAAATTAAAAATAAAAAAAATACTTCAAAAGTATAAACTGGAGTCAAGGAAATGCCACTCAGCCTAATTTCCTTTTCTTTTTTTAATTAAACTCTTTGAAAAATGAATCCTTTTCTCCAAATGTTTTTCAAAACATTTGGATATACCAATTAATGTACTGGATATGTATCCAGGGTATCAGTATACCTTGACATAAGCTGAAAAAACAAACGTTCTTTAATATCAGGTGTCAAAACAGTTACTCTAATTTCCCAAAACCTTTCCAATATTTTAGTTCCTGTTCTTGTGGCTACTGTTTTAGCCAACTAGCAATCCAATCAACATAAACGCTAAAGCTAGTCGTGGTTGTCAAAATTATTTTTTAAGAACTTAATGTATCCAAAAAAAAATTACAAACAAACGAAAAGCAGCACATATCTAAAGATCATGTCAAATTAAAATCATATGAGAATCGAATAATATGCAGATATAATTAGATTCTAATAACAAAATAAT
Organism: Parasponia andersonii; assembly: GCA_002914805.1. Classification (NCBI taxonomy): domain Eukaryota; kingdom Viridiplantae; phylum Streptophyta; class Magnoliopsida; order Rosales; family Cannabaceae; genus Trema; species Trema andersonii. The sequence continues at coordinate 35,680 of JXTB01000831.1, read as the reverse complement.
CTGACCTTTCAAAAATGTACATTATGATATTTGTTCCATACCTGGTATACTTCCACAAAACTCTCAGCAAGTACTAAGACGCACTATTTTTGTTTCTTTAATTAATTATTATTCATTGCCATGTGATAGCGTGTTAAGAGTAGGGTTTGGACCAGGGCGATGGGTACCATTTGAGCTAATGGAAAAGGCCCATTACAGTACAAAGTTTGGTTTACACTGTTTTCGTTTCAATTATGGAGAACCACTTATGACTGCACAACAATAAAGGAATAAAAAAAGAAGTTGCCGTTGATGTCACTTAGCTTAAAGTCCAATGATGTCCAACTGTATCCATAAAAAAAATTGAAGGCTCTTTAATGTCACAGACTGAATCTGAGTGATCCTCTGTGACTGTGACCATCAGTCTTAATGCCCACATGATGGTATCTATCACCTGCCAATTTCCTTGGTGGGATGAAAGTTGTAACTTGTAACTCCATATTGATTGTTCCAAGGCTGAACCATCTTTCCATTATCAATTATCAATTAACAAAAGCCTTCATGCAGTAGATGCTCAATAGAAAACAACGTTGAGACTTATAGATTAACCATTGGTTGAACAAATATGACACTGTGGAGGTAAATTTCATCCTTCCTATTTTTTCGGAAAATCTTCGGACATAATGACAAAGAAGAATGCTAAATACATGCATTTTTTTTTTTTTACACTTTCGTAGTCTTAGCACTTAGACATATACATTCATTCAAATATACAATTTCACTATTGAATATAACGTAAGAATGGAGAGTATAAACAAAAGTGAATTCAAGATTTTCTTTTATTTTGTTCAAGGGGATGAAGAAATTGATTGTGGAAAAGTAGTGGCATATTTAAGGGAATTAATCGTGATTAAGTTGAGACACAAAACATGTGATGATCAGGGGCTTTACCGCTTTAGAATAGATCATTATATCACAATTCAGAACGGTTGGAAATGATCATCATACCAGAAAAAATTCAGTCAGTCCCCTGGACAATAGATTGTCTGTTTAAATGTGTCAATGAACAAAATGCACAATTACCATAATCTGTTCGTCCATCAAATTATAGTGACAGTTCAGGTTAAAAATTTTATAATGGTTCTCACGGTTTTATTAGCGTACGATACTTAAGCACTAAGCACCACATGTACACATAGCATTGGTAGCAATTGATAAGTGTGTTACATAATACTGTTCATACATATATATATATAGATATATATATGAGGAGTCGATAGTTGCAACACACTGTAGATTTGCTGTCTTTTGAAAGATACTCGGATGTAAGAAACAATAAAATTGAATGATATAGTTGGGTATGGAAACATATAGATGCATGATTAAAAGAAAAATGTTCCCCCGTTGCAAATATCCATTAATAACGAGTAGGCCCTGTATTACTTCCAAGTTATTTTCACGTTGTGTTGAAAGTTGGCACGACAAAGTAACTAGGACCTAGAAAGACAGACTCCATAGGAGTTTAGTTGTCCTTATCTGTTCAATACCAGGAGATCAATGACAACTAACCAGTATAAACAATCTGAACATCTTATTGTTGAAAGATAGGCTAGTCCCTCACTCAAAACTGCATAGCCACGTTGTTTTCGCCACCAATTTTTTACAAACCTCTGAAACCCCTTTCAAACTTCTTATTTTTTAGTCCTCCACTGAATAAGAATATAACATATTGAATAAGTTGGCAAAAAAATCATTTAAGAGCATACTAAATGAATGACTCGTCTGTGATTTGCTTAGGTATCTGACCTTGCATAAAACTATGAACTGCAAATACTGCCCAGATATAGGGGGAAAAAACTAACTTTACATGGACATATATACATTTCTACAGAAGATAGAATTTTTTTTCCATAAATAAATGGAAGTGAGTACTCCTTAAGTCAGATCTTCCCATACCTTTGAAATGAATTACATTAATCAACTGAAGTCTTCGGTGTGACAAAGCTCAAATATTCACAGGTTATTGAACAGAACTATCGTCTATTTTCTTCATGTAAGTATTGGGAAATCAAGAAATATGCTTTACCACCTTGCTCAGGAATTCAAATCAACAATGTCATCAATCAAGATACGCAGCAGCTCTGCATTGCAATTGCCACTCCATGCAGTCTTCGAAATCGAAACTGCTAGCACAATCCAACAATGCGTTTTGCTGATGCTCGTAACGACATATGTAATTCAAACCAACAAGAAGCTGGCATATAGCTGCCTCGGTCTTTTCTCGATCAGCGAAGTACAAAGTCTGAAGCAGAAGAACATTTGTTCGCGTAACGATCTGCTGCTGTTCAAAATTCCGCTCGCTTTGCCATCTGATCATGTTATGTGCCAGTGGAGCTAACCACTTCAATATGCCATCAATATTCTCTTTCCAATCGTGAGCAAGAGGGGCATCATATATTGCCAAGTTCTTCATATAGGACTTGAGATTAGTCCTCAGAGACAATCTTAAGCTAGTTGGTAACATCTGATAAAGATCATCTCTAGCCTCTTCGCCAACTAGATGAGGGTAGCGAAGCAACTTTTCTATGACTATGATAACGTTTGCATAGTGTAAAGCTAGAGCTGAGCCCCCCACAGTTGAAGGAGGAGCATAGCAGACTAGCCTACTTTTGGGACCAAATCCCGCAACATTCATGGAATTGGATTGCCTTTGATCCCCGCTGAAAGTAGTACCAATCAGTGATCGACTAAAACAACTAGAGTGGTTCCTTTGCTCTCTCCTCGAACCATTAGTTGCAATACTACGACAAGCCGAAACTTGGCTACCTCGATCATCATATTCACCACTATCATCATCGTCATCAAACCTCGAAACTGAACTGCTTAAATTAAGGCATTCCATGAAAAGCCTTCCGGGGCTAGTTCCACACGGGAAAACTATGTCTTCTGGTCGAAACATAGCCAATCCACCCCTCTTCGAGTCACCTTGAGACTTATAACTCAACCCCTTCTTGAGTACCACACCTTTCTCAACTAGCCCCGAATGAAGCCCATTGTTCTTCTTGCTGAGAACCCTTTTCAGAGGTAAAGACATCGCCACCGGAGAACGCCGCCGGAGATCAACCTGACTCGAAACCTGACTGCCTTCATCCTTGTTAGGAAAAGAACCTTCAAAACTCAGAGCAGAATCACCAAAAACAGAACAAATTCTAGCATAAACCGTACAAACCGTTCTGGCTAACAACTCCACAACCTTATCATACGTCTGGTTCCAGAGCGAAACCTCCCTAAGATGCCTCACATCTTGCTTCTGCCATATGACCTTCTGCTCAAAAGCCCTCCGGCTCTCCTCGTGTTGATTATGTTGAAACTTCTTCATAGCTCGCTCCAACTCGTTCAAAACCTCCATCTCGCTATACAAACTCGAAGTAGCATTAACATACCTCTCCATCTTCCTCGCCATAGCTTCCATGTCCTTAACCAAAAACCCCAACTCCTTCACTTCTATCACCCCATTCATTATATCCGAGTAAACATGTTCGAACCCCTGAAGAGCCGGCTCTGCACACTTCTTGCCGAGCCGGGAGACCACGGCTGCGACCCGGTTCAGGTCATCGAGCCGCTCAGCTAAAGCGAGCTCAAGAAGATAGGACTGGTCCGAGGAGACGAGGTTCTGAACCCCCTCAGACTTCAAGATCTCGTTTTTAAGCTTAGAGATCTCGAGGTCAGTCAGGGACTTGTAGAGGTACACGGTTTTGGACATAACGTTTGCTACCTCAAAAGAAAGAATGCCAATAGTTTGCTTCTTCTTATTGTTAACACGACTCTCTAAATTTCTGGGGTTCTTCTTTTTTGAAGTTTGGAGAAGAAGGGCTTGCTTCAGATTAGTGCTAACCTGGCTCCCCATCTTCAAAATCCAAGGCTCTGCAACCATTGTAGTTGCAGAGAGAGAGAACAAACCCAACACCCCAAAAGAGATCAGAAGCTCAAAACAAGAACTGGGTTTTTCTCAGAACAGAGAAAAATGCCCAAGAAAGAGATTCTTCCAGGGATTTGAACCAGATTTTCTGAGAATTTAGTCGTATCAACAAATACCCATCACCCAAAAAAGCTTGAAAAACTCCGTCGTTAACAACATGGATGAGTACCTGGAAATGGGGTTTGCAGAAACAGGGACCACACAGAGAAAAATACTCGAATTAATTCCGTTGAAGAAACTTAGCGAGCTCACAAGTCTTCTAGGGGTGGTAGAGTGAGCGAGAATGCGCAATTGATTGAAGAGAAAAGAGAAAAAAAAAAAAAGACGCAATCTTTTGTGAGTTTTTGGGAGAGAATCAGCTGCAGGGTTACTAAGACGCTCACTCGGTTTTAACCAGTTGTTCAGCTTTAGTAGTGATGGCTTTCAAAAATGTGGATCGGTATTTGAAAGTGGTCTGACCAAAGCAGAGGCCACAGAGAGGAGTTTTAGATTTTTGAATGTATTAGGTTTGCACTTGCAGCACCTTTTCCTCTTCTTTTTATTTTCTGGTTTGACCAAAATGTCCCTTGACATTTATTTTTTAAAAGAAAATAATTTGGAATATGTATTCTGCAGAAACAAAGTCAAACTTAAATTGTATAGAATAAAATTAAAATAGATTCCAAATGGGTTTTATTGAAGTTGGGGTCTACTTCTTTTTGCATGTAACATTACAAAAGGACAGAAATGATTTCAATTTAGAGATTTAGGCCAAAAAAAGAAACTAATATTAGTATATTACCCTCCCTCATGTCATGTCTGACCTGATCTCGAATCTAAACAGCAGTGTTATAAATCAAATTGTACAAATTTCACGTGTATCTGTGATCAGATACAGAGCCACGTAACAGATAGTTCATATAGTAGTTATAAGATCTGCAATTTAAGAATTCAGAATTTTGGTTCCAAAAAACAAAACTTAGATTTAATCAAGATCTTAGTACTTTCCAATGTCAAATGGTAGGCAAACTGTATTTGCAATATGAGAGTTTTTCAAAGTCAAGATTTGAGTATCTCGCAGACGGAACAAGTTCACCACCTTCTACTGGAGCAAAGTTCAACATATTTTTTGTCCAAATAAAGCAACCTCTATCCATAGAAAAATTGTGGTTGGAAAAAATAAGTATATATTTGGGATCCATTTTTAGTGTTGTAATTTATGTAAAGAATAACATTAGATCTTAATTTTATAGCAATTGATGTTTGTTACTTTTCGGTTATAATTTATATGAGGCAAATTATATTTTATAAATTAACTAATGACAACTCAAAATTGAACAAAAAAATTTGCAATCCTAATATATTTTTATATAAATTAAAAGTTTCTACAAAATTTGTCATTTTGCTTAAAATTTGATAATTAGTGTGGTTAAGTTGATTTGGGTGTAACACGCTCTCATCTTTAGCTTGCAACTGCTTCTCGCCTTAGATGTGTTGGAACCTCTCCATCTATGATCTAATCCGTCCACCCATGGATCACCCTTCCTTTCCCTTTTTTAAATATTTCTTTACTTTTCTCCTTTTAATTACTTTATTCTCCCTTATTCCCCATGGATAAAGATATAGAGGGGGTGAGAAGACTACAAAACTTAGAATTGTTAAAAGATGATGTGAAAGAAGGAAGAAAACAAAACTCCTTCATGTGTATTGGTAATGTTCTTTTCAATGTGTGACTTTGGATTTACATTTGTTATGATAAAAAGACGTTAATTTAATGGATGTGATCTGACCAAGGTATTGAAGGGGTTATTTTGTCAAAAAGTTAAACATAGTGGGAGTTGGTAGTTTGTTTTTATTGAGACATTACTCTTACTTGAGGGCCATCATCACAGCCCCACATGGGTAATCATCTTACAAAAAGAGCAAGCAAATAATGGCAAAAGGAAAAAATGGACAACCAACACCTCTCGAGCTCTGCATAAATTATTGGGTTTGGTTCATGATGGAAATAAACTTCGTTGGTTTTTTTATTAATTAATCTCTCCTTTTAAATAACCTCATCACTTTTTCTGACAGTGATTTAACACTGCCCATATCTGAATTGAAGAATACCTTAATCTAAAATGGTATAAATTGAACCTCAACGCATGTGAGGAGCTGATTGGATAAAATATCAAAATTTTGTTTTTCATTAATTAGTTCTTCACATTGTCTTGAAATTCTTGGAGGGTAACTCTGTATTTTGTTGCTCGTAAATGACAAACTGATACTTCTTAATATATCAGGTTTGTGCCTTATATTTTTAATTTTAACTCTATCATGAAACTATTGAGATTCTGAAAAGTTTGAAACTAATGCTTTTTTCATCACGAATTTTACCACCGCCACCACCACATAGATTATGTTAGAGTCATCTACATTTGCAAATTTCAAGAAAGATGGCAAAAGGTTCATGTGTGTAAGCATGTAGAGTCAACACTCAACGGCTATGAAAACCCACCTCCCCCAACCACTTAAATATATTTCGAGAATTATGGGAGACAAATAATGTGGTACCAGTTAGCAAGGCAAACTTATCAATAGGGATAATATATGCATGTTCATGTACCTTCTCTCGGATTTTACCCACACAAAAAATGCACCTTCTCTCGGAGCTTCTAATGATAACCACGTTTAGCTTGTAATTGCCTCTTGCCTTAGGAAAATGATAACCACGTTTTCCTAATTTGCCCTACCATTTTCATGCACCTTCAGTTTACCAGGCCTATCATTTTGGGCATCCACTCCATGCATTCGGCTTGACCCATTAACCATGTGCTTGCACTTTTTCGTTCTAATAATTATACAAGGCCGCATGCATTACAATGAGAACCCTCTAAACTATTGGAATCTTCTTTTCATTGACTAACTGGGGCCTTTTTTTTTTTCACTTTATTACAAAAACTAATTAATACTTAGCGAAAAGCAAACCAGACACACTAAAAAGTAAAAAGTTCTTTATTTTGCTCGTTAAAGATACCATATAATGCAAATTGAACCACAAGTAAAGCTTCATTGTAACCTAAAACTAACGAGGGAAATGCCAATTACACTTTTTTTTTTTTTTACTCTTTCGGTTTTACAATTTGATATTTGGATATTATTATATTTTATTGTATTATTAAAATATTAAATTAAATAGTAAAAAACATAAGTTAAATAATAAAAATAAAGAATAAAATGTATTTAGCATCAATTTCATAATATATTATTATAAAGAAGAAAAAGTACTAGTCCTCTCAGTGAAGGAACAACTAGTGTCTGCATGAGACATAGCATCTTGTGGCTGTGACAATCATTGCAGGGTCCCCTACACTATCCCAACCCAATGGGCAATAAAAAAAAATTAATAACAGGAATAATAATTAAAAAATTTGTTATTAGTAAGTGGAGGAGGATATGTTGAAAAGTAGAAAAGGAAAGGAGAAATGGGACAGGTTGAAATTCACAACTTCCCTTCCCGCCGTTTGCATGTAATTTAGTGTTTGGAGTCACTTTATTGTGGAGAATATATAGGAGGAGGTGTTGGACTTTGGTACCACTTCCAAACCCCAAATCTCCCCCAACAATACGTCATTGAAGCAAATGTCACTTTCTTGGAGGAGCTGGTGTCTGTTTTGGGTTGGGTCTTAGGAGGTTTATATAGAATATAAACCACCCTTTTTGACCATTTTGACACGGCCAGATTGGAAATTGTTGTAAGATCGGTTCAACAGCTTGTAACCTCTCAACTAAGGCCTTATCAACTTAAGCGTGTTTATTGATCAATTTTGTTTACAAGTTGTCTTAGCTTTGTTGGCTTATGTGGAGTCCGCATATGAGTTTGTCATGTACTCTTCTTTTTGTTATTATGAAAATTTGCAGCAACTAAGTAATTTTCAAATTGAGGGTAAATCATATAAATCTGTGTGTGATTTGGTTATTTTTTGTTTTCTGATCTAGTGACGAGAGATTAGGGTTTAATCCTTAACAAGCTCATTTGATATTCTTCTATAGATGTAATACCAAGATCTCCATGGAAAACAATTCACTTTTGAGGAGTATGCACATTGCCATAAGCTTAACTTAAGGCCCTTGTTATGGGTAGGACTGCAAGTCTGGTTATGGATCAATCATTTTCGGCCTACTCAACTATGCCCTTAGTAGCATCCCAGCCCATTTCTTCTTGTAATTTGATTAAAGGCCTATTGGGCCCATTTCCCCCGACCCACGGACAAGCTTTGCACAAATTTGCGATTTTTCTTTTCTTGTAAGTTGTAAATAATCATATCAGATAATGTGAAATTAATATCCAATATTTTGGTGAATTTTGAATGGATTGTAGCCCTTTGCTTTGCTTTTCTGTTTTTTTTTTTTTTTTTTTTTCCTCCCGGTGAGTAAAGTTTATGTGATTAAGGTAGGTTACAACTTATCACAACATAAAGAGTTAACACAACTTTGGCAACAATTTGTTGTTCTCTTGTCACTTTTTCAAAAATTTCCTCTTCAGAAGAAAAAAGAAAAAGTAATAATAACCCTTCTGGGATTTGTTCAATCTAGTATCTCTTTTCACTTTCACTTGTCTTTTCATAAGCTTTCGTCTTTCCACAATCATCTTTAGCTCCAACTAAGGAAAACCTTGTACATCAATTATCCTCTTGGGCTTTGGCCGTTGAGTTGTAGTTCATGTTATTATGAGCATTTTCGCCCAAGTCTGTTAAATAATATATAGAAAGCAATTTAAAAAAAAAAAAAAAAAGAACTAAAATGGAATAATTTTAATAATTGAAGAACCAAAATGAGAATTTCGCTATAGTTTGAGGACCGATAGAATCATTAATCCTTTCATTTATCAACAATACTGCTAACTTGTCAAATTTAGTCTAGATTTTCACCCAAAACTTAAAGTATTTCAATTGTACATATTAATTTATGCTATTTAATGTTTCTTAACAAGGTTGCAACTTCTTCACCGGGAAACTCTTGAAAGGATTTTAGGCAACTGGATCTTATTGGGAAAAGAAACAAGAAGGCACAATTAAGCTAGAGACCGAACTTGGAGAGTTAGATGACTTAGATCTGTGATAGTTATAAATTCCCATGACCCAAGAAACGTGTGTGATGTTAATGTAGTTGTTAGGGTTCTAGATTTTCCGGACAGTCAAAGTTGTCAAAATATATGATGGAATATGGATCTTCAAAACAGCTATATCCAGGTATTGCTCGTTTGGTTCTCAGTGAGATCCAACATTTAGTGGTTGGAAAAGAAAACCAACACTGGCCACAAAAAAATCACATAGCATTATCAAATATTTACTTCTAGATATATCTTGTGTATTGGTAAGTGAGCTCACCTTGTTAGTGCCTAGATTTAAGGGTCAATAATATTGATCATGTCAATTATACATATTCATTGTTAGAAAAGAAGGGGACAGAATAAATCAAAAGGGTGTCACACGAACATGTGCCAAAAAAAGAAAAAAATACAGTGATATTTGACAAGATTTCTAGTAGTTTCTTCTGGCACAAATGGACATGTAATACTGGAATAACAAGTGAAAAATAAAACAAGTTTTCTTTCCTTTCTTTTATTCGATTATTAAAGAATTATATACGTAATAATTGCGTATTCAAACAATTCACTAACTTTGCGTAACTCACGTGATATATAGATTCCTAGCAAAATGAATCGCCCATATATATGCCTACCATTGTAGCAGTACCCGGTCACAAGCTATTCTTGTACGGGGATGACTGGGCTTTACTCCCCGTCACGTACAAATTTCATAACAAAGTTTGCTTTGTTAGGATTTATGCGGTAGAAATACGTATATTTTGGATATTTGTTTAACTAATAAAATGATATTTTTTTTTATTTAAATTTGTACATAATTTGTATATTTTAAATATAAAAAAAATTTAGTTTATTTATGTGATCACAAAATTTAATATATAAGTGTTAAATACATTAGGATTAAATTTATAAATAATTAATAAAATATAATCCGTAATAATTAATTAAAATTTGAGATCTTTAATTAAATATTATTAATACGGTCCATTAACATTGAGAATGTAATAATCTTATCCAGACTATTGATGTGTTGATATCATAATAGAGATACTTTATATAATTCGATTATATAAGACTGGACCAAATATGATTTGAATCTCGTATAAATTCCGTTAATTGTTGAGAATTCAAATAATGTCACTAGATGATCATATACAGATCAATCTTAAACCTGAATAGTTATAGACTCATGTTTATAACATTATGTTCTTCGACATACTTTTTAAATGTTTGTTTTTTAAATAGATTGAAATACTTGTATCTTAGAAGCGTGATGAGATGAGTAGTTGAGAACATATCTTATAGATATAGAATTCATTCTTTCCATCAAGAAGCTAGAAAGATGATGTGTATTGATTCAAGACTTGAACAGTTTGAATACACAATTTATAATATATTTATAAATTAATTGTTCATTAGAGAATCAATAGTACACAAGGATTAAGATGTAATTTGAGAGGTAAATGGAACATGACCTAGTTCTAATTACGAATTATCTATGGAGGATTGAACTACATGTAATGATTAAATCGATGGATTGCTCGTTGCTTTTTGAGTAAATTAATTTTGTAATTTCAATAGTGCAATTTTGGATTTTTAGTGGAGTAATACTGAAATTAATAAACTAGACAAATTAATTAAAGAGTTTAATTAGTTATCATAATTTATTGGAGCTTGAATCACAGGTTCATAGGTTTCCAATTCCACATCTTACAAACATTGTATTGGATATTACATTATTTCTGTTACTACATACTTTGTCTAGATAAATAGTTTATCTATATGTAATTAATAATTATTATTAATTAATTAATTAATTTAAATTTATGGAAAGATAAGTTTTCTAATTTGTTTAAATTTTGAATTTAAAAATATCTAATTATAAGACAATTAGATAAATAGAAATTAAGAAATTAACTGAATTTTTCTTATTCAGTTATATATATATTAATTAATTAGATTAATTAATTAAATTTATATATATAAATAAAACCAACATTTTCTTCTAAAGATTATATATATAAATTAATTAATTTATTTATTAAATAGGTTAATATATATATATATGGGAAATCCTAGAAAAGTACACTACGTATTATTTTTTTACAGAGTCTCCATAAACTAAAGAGAAAAAGAAAAAGAAGATAAACTAAAGAGAAAAAGAAAAAGAAGAGAGTTTTCTTGTTCTCGATAGAACAAATCTTTATAATATCATGTGTTGATAAAATTATAAGGATCTAAATTATGAGTTTAAGAAATTGTACACAACGTACTCACATTCATCCAGTTGTACTTGAGATTTCATCCAGTTGTACTTGAGATTTAGATTGAAAAATCGTGATTTAGAAGACAGTAAATCTAAGATCCGCTAATAAGCTAAAAGATGTATTAGATTTATTCTATTTATTTACTTTTATTTGCTATAAATTAATACTACGTATTCATATACTCAATTATTTTGAGAAAATTTTTGAATATTTTTGGACGAATTTTCGACTGCGAAAACCTTTTAAAACCAACATGCTTTTGGTACAATAATTTTGTTGATTTGGAGATAATTGCTAGTCTCAAATCTATCACGATGGAAAACATCAACCACCGCAAGGAATATTGGATAGATATAGATATACAGTAATATTTCTTTTTGTTTTTCCAAAAAATAAAACAAAAAATGAAGATGAAATTGAAAATCTTGTGAAAACAAGACAACATAGCTGGTTATGTTATCCGAAAGTTGTGAAAGGGGCCCGGAATTACTGACCCGAACACAATGGATGATCAAAATCAAATGCCAACCTATCTAACGAAATTCTGACTCAAAAAGTATTTGGGCTTCTGAAACTTTTTTACGTCATAGAATATTTGACTCTTTATTGTAGCCATTCAATCTGTTCCAATGGAATCCCTTCGTTACCTTTTTTCCTTGTTTTGGTCCCTTTTTTTCCCAAACGCTGAAAATAGAAACCTTTTTTTTTTTTCCTTTATTTATTTTTGCCTATTGAACACAAAACAAATTTAGGCCTTTTTTCTTAAAAAAAAAAAAGTTCCTTAAAATAAAATTGCGTTAAATTTTTTTAATGTATAGACCGAGGACCATTCTTCTTGATTGGGTTAAAAAAAATTTATGAATGCAAATCATATGTCTTTTCTCTTATACACTAATGCAAGCAACAATTTTTTTTACTATCATTTTCATATTTTTCAATAATAAGTTGTTTTCTACTGTGAATACTTTATAATTAGGATTATTATTATTTTTTCATTTGAATTTTTTCATTTGTCCTTTAAAAAAATAAAAAATTGCTGTTGATACTTTGTAGTTGGGATTATAATTTTTTACTTCATTTGTCCTTCTTTAAAAGAAATAATAAAAAATTGTTGTTTGACGGTCTGACCATTCAAATCTAACCCTATCAACAATCTGCTTGTTGAGAATTATATATATGTATGCGTATATGTATATATAAAATATGTCGTCGGTGTGTAGACGGTGTGACCGCATAAAGAGTGGCACGCCAAAATTAAACCCAATTTTTTTTTTTTTGAGGACTGTTATTTTTTTTTTTGAATGGGACTGTTAATAATTTTTATTCGGGTATTATTATTATAAATATCATTATTATTTGATACAATAGTGACCAGTTCTATTATTGTACCACCAGTTAATTTGCTGACACCAAAAAGAAAAATCCAACGATCAGCCAGTCTTTGTTTTTTAGATAATTAGTATCAGAAATAGAAATAGGAATTCATAATTTATTTTTGTGGTCTTTTTAACTGTTATTATTTTCAATATTATTTTAGCTTTTGCTGAAGCATTTTTACAATGAAAATGAATCAAAGGCATTACTTTTACCATTTTCTTTTGAATGTTTAAGTATATTTATATAATCTCAAAAGAGAAAAAAAGAAAAAAAAAAAAACACAAGGAAAAAAAAAGTTGTGTATACAATTTCGAAAACAGTGTGTATGTGATGTTGGAAGATAAAGTAGCTGAGACATCCACCACCGTTAGATCTACTGACTAATATTCGTCAAAGATGTCAAAAGATCAATTTACAGAAAGACCCTTCCCTTGGTCTCAAAATTAAATAATATCTCATTACTCTGTTCTACACCGGAACAAAGGGCCGGACCAACGGAGCCGGCTCGTAGCAGAAGGGAGCCGCCGGATGCTGCCACTTCTTGAAGACGATCGGCTTATCCGGCTCGGCTACTAGGCGGCGCTGATCCTCCCTAGATTTATTCTCGGCCGTCCGATCGAGGGCCTTGGGCGACGAGGAGGGAGAGGCGAGCGGGGAGAGGAGTGGAATCGCGACGTTCCAATCGGAGACGGGGCTGATCTGTAAGGAAGCCGGGGCTCGGCGCTGAAGCCGGCTCGGTTGGCGGCGGAGGCAGGCGCCGGAGGTCGGTATGGTCACGTCCGCCATGGATTGATTTGATTGGTTTAAGTATGAGAGCTTGGTTTGAGTGAGCCGCAGAGAATCAGATTGAGAGAGAGTTGGATAGGAATGGCTTTTGGTGTTTGGGGAGAGAGAGAGAGAGATTGGAAGAAGAGGCTGAATGGGCTATGGGTGGGGGTGGGGGCTATGGGTGAGTTTGAGAATATATATATATAGAGAGAGAGAGAGAGAGAGAGAGAGAGAGAGAGAGAGAGTGTATTGCTTTAGGCATGTGGAGTACACGGATTCAGGTGGGGCCCACCATAATGGTCTTTTTTTTTTTTTTTAAACATGGTCAGAAAAAGGAGAATGGGACTCGGAATGGGAATGGATTGCAGTTGTCACTTGGATTGGCTTGGCTTGGCTGGTACATGCCTGTTTTGAGACCTTTTATTCAAGTTCAACCTACAACTGAGTAATAATCATAAATCCTTGTGTTTTTATATTTTGACTAATTTCTAATATTGTGATGCCAATTGGAAATCAATTGCTTTCTTTTTGAGTAAAAGATGAAAATTCTTTATTCAGGTAAATCATTTGCTATAACGGAAGCAATACAATTTGGAATTTCGTCACGTATACATTGAAGTATTAAAATCACAACTAATTTTGACACTTACTTGGTGTGGGGCCCATTCTTGAATTATGTACCACGAGAAGGACCACGCGGATCGCACGTGGTCTCGCCATTAGGGTCAGAAGCCCCAGGGTCCCTATAACTGATCCCAGACGGCCCTGCCAGTCAGATCCCAACCACGACAGCTGGCGATCTGAGGCCCCGAGGGTCTGCTGTCTAGGAATAGCAACCCATACCTCAACAGTTGTAGGGGTCAGAAGCCCCAAGGGTCTTCAGACTGGATACTATTGAAAGCAGCCCCTCAGCTCCAGACCCGGGCAAAGCATTTAATGCGTTTCTGGGTAAGTGTGTGCGCAGGGACAAGCCGTCTTGACGGAACGGCGATTTGTCCGAATCTTGCTCCTGACTGATTGAAGCAGTTGGAGGCGGCGGAAGTCAGGCCACAGTAGCACTGAAGAGATCACAGAAATCTCGGCCCGTTACAGTAAAAAAGATCTTGAGGTGAAAGGTACTCATTATTTTCCTAAGATAGAGGACCATGCTATCGGCTATCTCAAGGATATATATATATATT
>JXTB01000830.1:82244-94349 GCA_002914805.1 Parasponia andersonii | reverse complement strand
AAAATTTATAAAAATATAATTTCGGCCTATATTAGTCCTACAAATGGAGAAATTGAGGTGGATGACTAATATTTTAAATTTGATTAAGTATATGCTTATTTTTAAAATTTTATACCTAAATATCTGAGTAAATATATTTTTACACTTGATAGATATGTTTATCTACCAAATTTAGTTACTATACTAAAATGAATTTAGTATATAAAATTTTACACTTGGTATATAAACATATATACCGGACATTTTGTTATAATATTTGAAAAATAGATATTTATTTAAATTGGACCCAAAATTTGGTCATATTTCTATAAGCCCTCTACAAATGTTCTTGGGGAAATTTGATTTTTTTATACTAATTTTCAAATAAAACTGAAAAATTCTTGATTTTGAAATTGTTTGAAAGGATTTGAATTAGAAAAATATCACTTTTAATAGTATTTAGAACAATACAACTTTTAATTAATTGACGAGATACTTGAGATAACTTTGACTGATTACCTTAATAATTAACTAGATTAGTTACTCCAAGTAATCCAACTGGTTACCTCGAGTAGCATTGAAAAGTTCAATTTTGAAGAAAAAGTGATACGTTTCTAAATATTTATTTAAAGTGTTACTTTTCTAAATAACGCTTAAAAAGTGATATTATTGCTAAACCAATCCGGAATTGATATGTAAGAGGCCCAATGTTCTTTTCACCAACTATGAATGGTATGGGATTAGTTGGAGCTTCTTGGTGATGGCGAGTGTCGGTTTTTTTTTTTTAAACTTTATTTTAGCAAGCGCCCTGTTTTTTTTAAAAAAACTTTTACAGGTAAATTATCGAGTATATTTAAATTTCAGACTTGGCATAACACTGGCCACTTTGCTATAGTATCTGAAAAACGGAAAATAATTTCAAATGGACTGAAAATTCGCCTACTTTGCTAATTTTCTTGTGAGCATCTTGGAAAGTGTCAGTTTTTCAAATTCTTTAATGAGCAAAACGCTTGAGTTTATCAATTCTAGTACATTTATATAACTAATCAAATATATGTTAGTATAAAAAGTGTTATAGTGATATATTTACTATAAAAACTGATATATTCTTATTTGATATGCTCAGTGTAAATTAGTTATTATAAGCAACCATTTAGCTATAAAAATAACTAAAATAAAGTGCAAAAGATGGTGTTTTATTATAATTACTAGTCGATTTTATGGTTGCCCATAAATTATGTAGAATATCTCATTATGCCATCTGTATTAATAAAAGTTTTAATTTTTTCCCCTCGAACTACTAAAATCGTAATTTCAGTAAAACAGACAAACGAAAATGATATGTGTCATAACTATAAAGTCCTTTTGTTTTCTTTTTAAATCCACATTAATATTTTTGACTAAAATCGGTAAAATGAAAGGTGTCATTTTTTGACTATTTTCCAAATAGAGTGACAATCTCAAGGAGTAAAGTCGATATTTTCAATAATTCGGATGTATATTGAGACATTCTAAATAATGCGAGAGAAAAATATGAAAGTAATTTTATAAACGTTGATGGTTTATCATATAAATGACTTTATTGGACCTTTCAGAAGATAAAAGTACGAACGAAATTCAATTGTGAGTTATTTTTTTGCTCTTTAGTATATGGATTTGGATATGATCCCTTATAAGACTGGTCTATTTCCAATTTCTAATTCGAGAATTAGTAAAATAGATAATGCTTGAGTATTAATTTTTGTATCAAATTTTTAATATCAATATGGTATATGATTTGTTATTACTTAATTAGTGATAATATTTAATTTATTTGTGATAAATTTTAATACATCAATTAAATAGTGACAACTTACATGTCACGTATGTTGGTACAAAAAATTTAGTATAAAATTTGGGTTTAAGGTTTAGCAAAAAAATTAAGATACACAGTGTTATCCTAATAAAATATGAGGTAAGAACTTGAAAAATACTGGGACAGTCCCGCGAAGACTACATCCTAGTTTTTAGTTTATATATATATTGGTTGCCAATCTAATAGGTATTTTTTTTTCTTTACTTATGGGTAAGTATTTTTTTTTTAGCCATTGGATCACCATCTAATGGTGATCCAATGGCTATAATGGAGTGCATGAAAAGACGTGCATCATTAATGCTCTTTCTCTTTCTTACTTTTTACAATAAAAAAATGTACATGCTAAATTTTCATTGGCCAAATTGATACCTACCCATAGGTAAAAAAAAAAAATACCCACTGGATTGGTGCCCATATATATTTATATATATCTATATATATAGGGAAATTCTAGTATAGGAGGGGCAAAAATCCTCCTATACATAAGAAGAGTATTTTTTCTAATCGGATGGATTATAAAATATCTATTTTTAAAAAATTATGTTCACTACCACATAATAACATATCCTATAACTTTCTTAATTTTAAAAATAAAAATCCTAAAAATTAGGAAAGATATAGGATATATTATTGTGTGATAGTGAAAATATTATATAATCTATTTTTTAAAAAATAGACCTTTTATAAGCCGTCCGATAAGAAAAAATACTCTTTTACACTCGTAGGAGGGTTTTTGCCCCTCCTACACTAGAATTCCCCTGTATATATATATATATATATATATATGTTTATTTAGAGAGTTACTTTTTATTTGTAAGTTTGTTTGTTTCCAGTTTTTTTTTTTTTTTTCCCTTTTCTTTTTTCTTTATTTTTTTTTTATGTTTACCTCATTTTTTTTAATTGATTAAATTTTAGCAAAAGATATTTTTGAGATAAAATTTTCCATTTTGTGGAAGTTCAAATAAATCGTAACGTTGCAAATACATATTCTAGAAACTACTATTTAAAAAAAAATGACAAGATAATATGAGCTGTTCACATCAGCAATGGCAGTGTCTTCAATGTTGGAGATCCTATGAAGATAGATTTGGATAAAAACCACCTAGGTTTGACCGCTTGAGGACACAGATGCAATCCTTTAGCTAAATTTAAATGTTAATATTCCTTATAGGATATTAACATGTTACTACTAAGTTTTAATTTTAACGATTATCACATTAATCTGTAATAATCACCCATTCTAATTTTTTTTTGGAGAAAATAGTGTAGTTTTTTTTTTTTAATTCACATGGTCCAAAATACAAGATAATGGAAATGAAAGAATAAAAATAACCCAGTCCATCATTCTATTAAAAGAAAAAAAAAAGAGGCTAATAAATGGGTCACCTTATTTCTACAGTGAGGAATAGAGTGACAAGTAAAACAATATTTACTTAAACATAAAAAATTCTTAATTTCAGAATAAAACAAAGCATAAGTGGACACGGCGAGAATAAGAAAAGAGACCGAAAACCTTCTATGCATCACGTTCAACCTAAAACAGAGCAAATCCAGAGCTTTTTGCAAAGAGAATTCCTTCTCTAAGAACCATTAATTCAGCGATTACAATGCCAAATAACTTGTTCCTCATGATTCTCTTAACAAAGAGGGATAGACTTAGTCACCTCTCTGTCCATAAGCAAAAACCATTCATAAATAACTGAAGAATTCCATAAATCCTCTTCTAAGAAGATTCTAAGAAGAGATTATTTAACCTTTGTTGTGCAGCGGAAGCATAACTATTCTAAATGCTTATATTTAATACTAAGATAATATTAAATATAAATTACTAATTAGTTACTGAAATTAACGAAAGTAGAAAATGCGCAGACAATATTAAATACAAAAATAAAAGAGCACACAAAATTTAATAAAATTCAGTAAATTACTTACGTCCTCGAAGCATTGCTAATCACTTCACTAACTTCAAATAAGAGGAAATACAAAATTTGAGCTATAATATAAAATCCTAGAAAAAAAATAGGAAAAAAGGATAAAAATAAAACTATAAAGATCCTTAGGTATAAAGGTCCTCACTAATAGGGAATTAATTTTGGGATGATTAAAACCAATTACAGTAGACTTTATTTATAGTCAATTATAGACCCCAAATATTCATACACAAGTGATATGAGACAAAGTCCAAAAATAATTACAAAAGCTAACAAGCCAAAATTCTAACAATCTCCACCTTGGTGAGTTAGCAGATCCCACTTAAATTTTCCCATTTCATTCTCTATATATTTCAATAACGTTACTTTATGCACCAAAAAGTACCATTAAATTTTTAAGATGTTAATCAAGTCCAAACAATGTTTGAACTTGATCGATGTCACCATCTTGGTCATCATATCCGTAGGAATCTCAAAAGTCTCAATCTTCTGAAGCAGTATCTTTCCTTCAACAATATTCTCCCACACAAAGTGATATCGGACGTCAATATGCTTCATACATATATGGTATACTGGATTCTTTGCTAAGTGAATGGCACTTTGACTATTATAATAAATACAAACATGCTCCTGAATAACTCCTAGCTCTTCCAGTAATCCTTGTAATCAAATAGTTTTCTTCACAGCCTCTGTAACTGCCATATACTTTGCCTCTGTAGTAGACAAAGTAACTGTAAACTGCAAAGTAAACTTCCAACTAATTGGTACTTTTGCAAATGTGAATACATATATAGTAGTTGAACGATATTTATCCAAATCACCGGTGTAATCAGAATCAACATAACCAACTACGCATTGACTAAGTCTATCATCCCGCTCAAAAACCAAACCAATATCTACAGTCTTCAATAAGTATCGTAGAATCCATTTCACAGCTTGTCAATGATCTTTATCTGAATCATGTATATATTTACTCACAACTCTAACTGTATGTGAAATGTAGATTTCGTATACACCATCACATATATCAAGCTACCAATCGCATTTGAATACGGAATTTGTGACATATATTCTCGCTTTACATCTGTACTTGGAGATAAAGATGCACTAAGCTTGAAATGAGGTGTAAGTGATATACTAACAGGTTTTGATTGTTCAATCATACCAAATGCTGTAATGATTTCTTTATATATTACTTCTGAGTCAAATTAACCTTGCTTCTCCCTCTATCTTTGCTAATCTCTATATCGAGAATCTTCTTTGCTTCATCGAGATCCTTCATCTCAGACTCTTGATTTAATTGATCCTTTAACTTCTCAATTTCTTCTTGATTTTTTGAAGCTATCAACATATCATCAACATACAAGAGTAGATAAATGAAAGATTAACCTCGGAGCTTGCGTAAATACACGCAACTATCAAATTTGCTTCTTGTGTATTTCTAACCTATCATAAACTGATCAAATTGCTTGTACTACTAGCTTGGCGATTGTTTCAGCCCATAAAGTGATCTTATCAGTTTGCAAACCAAATTTTCTTTTCTAGCAATCTTGAATCCTTCTGTATGAGAGATATATATTCCCTCTTCTAAATTACCATGTAGAAATACAATTTTTACATCCAACTGAACTAGTTTAAGATCCAACTATGCTACCAATGCTAACAAAATTCTAATGGAGGAATGTTTAACAACTTAAAAAAATACCTCATTGTAATCAATTCCCTTCAACTGAGTACAGTCTTTTGCTACTAAGTTTACCTTAAAGTGAACATCATTCTTATCAGAAAATCCTTCTTTTTTTTTTTTTTTATATATACTCATTTGCACCCAATTACCTTCTTATTCTTCGGTTGTTGTACTAGCTCCTAAGTATCATTTTTCTGAAGAGACTCCATTTCTTCCTCCATTGCTTTCATCTACTGTTTAGTTTCTAAACTTTTGACTGCATCTTTGTATGTGGAAGGAACATCATCATCCACAATGGGAAGTGCATAGGCCACTATATCAACAAATTGAGTAGGTTTATGAATTTCACACCTTGGCCTATTATGTGCAATTAATTCTTGCTACAGTTGAGGCTCTTGAGTCAAAACCTCTTCTTCATCTTCAGTGTCCTTTTCTGCCAATGGAGTGACATTATTATTTTCAATAACATTAGCTTAGACTACTGTTCTCATTTTATCAAGCTCTACCTACTACTGACTAGGCTCCACTTGTTGCAGAATACTAATGGTTTTCTTTTGGTCTTCTGTTACCTTCTTCAACATAGTAGACTCATCAAAAGTAACATCCTTACTAAACAAAATCTTCTTTGAACTTAGACACCAAAGTAAGTATCCTTTTACACCTGAGCTGATGCCCATAAATAATGCTTTCTTAGTTCTTAGATCTAACTTAGATTCTTTCACATGATAATAGGCAGTGGAACCAAGACATGTAAAGAATCGTAATCACTAACAGGTTTTCTAAGCCATACCTCAAGAGGGGTTTTGCCTCCAATTGCAGTCGATGGTAAACGATTAATGAGATGACATACATACATAGTTGCCTCAGCCTAAACAGCTTTGCCCAACCCAGCATTGGATAACATATACCGAACCTTCTCCAACAAAGTTCGATTCATGTATTCTGCCATCCCATTCTGTTGTGGTATTTTTCAGACTGTGAAGTGACACACAATACCTTCAGATTGGCAAACTCCCAAAAATGAATCACTCATATATTCTCCACCGTTGTCTGATTGACATTGTTTGATCTTTTTGCCCGTCTGAGTCTCAATCATTTTTTTCTATGTAAGAAAAACTTCAAGTATGTCATCCTTAATCAAACTCTTCTAGAAAAATCGTCTACAAAAGTAACAAAATAGTACATACCTCTCAAAGAAGCTGTCTTAGTAGGTTCTTACAATCTGAATGAACATAATCCAGAATACCGTCAGTATTGTAAATTGCTATACCAAACTTCACTCTTGTCTGTTTTCTCAAAACACAGTATTTACAAAAGACTAACTTATAGGTCTTCGCTCCTTTTAGAAAGCATTGCTTCACTAAACTAAAGAAAGCTTTTTCTCCTGCATATTCCTAATTTATATGCCATAACTTGGTAATTAATTGATCCAATAACTGTATTACCATTTTAGTAATACAAGTTATTTCTTCTTGTACCTTTCATTACCATCAAAGAGCCTGAAGTGACTTTCAAAATTTCATCTCGTATAGACATAGTGAAGCCTTTAGATTCTAAAGCTCCTAAAGAGATGATATTCTTCTTCGATTTTAGTACGTACCGAATATCTGTTAGAATTTTAGCCTATCCGTCATGATTCTTCAATCGAATTGAACCTACCTTAGCTGTTTTACATGATTCATCATCACCTATGTAAATAACTCCACAATTTGGCTCTTCAGAGTTCAAGAACCACTCCTTGTGAGGACACATATAGTAAGTATAACCCGAATCTAAAATCCACTTGTTATGTAGAGACATCATCGGCTGACTAACTAAAGCAAAATTTGACTCATCATCTTCGACTTCAGCTGCATATGCATCAGAAGTAGCCTTGCTCTTGCCTTTATTCTGTAGCTTTGGACAATCTTTCATCCAATGCCCTTTCTCATGATAGAAGATACATTCATCCTTACCAGGTTTTCCCTTCGAATGAGATCTACTTTTTTTCTCCTGCTTACGACTTTGACTACATCCCCTGGCTTTACGCGCTTCTGTTGGAATATCCTTATTCTCCTTTTGATCTTTGTTCCGAATCTCATGATTGTACAATGCAGCATTCACTTCATCCAAGTATAATTTTTCCTTCCTATGAAGTAACGTAATATAGAGATAATCTAACTCATCAGGAAGGGACACAACCAACAGTATTGCTTTATCTTCATCTTTGAAAGGTTCATCCAAATTCAACAAATCTGCTATCAACTGGTTGAAAGTATCAATGTGATCACCAATAGTCGTACCAAGTTTCAACTGGAGGCGAAAAAGTCTTTTCTTCTAATATAGTTGGTTCTCATTGTTTTTCTTTATGTACTTATTCTCAAGCACCTTCCACAGCTTAACAAATGGATACTTCTATTCTCTACAAAGATATGAGCGGATTTTATCACAAACTTGATGATTGATCCTCTCCTATTTTTTATCATCCATTTTTTTCGGTTTCGTCTCCTCTAGAGCAATATCCTGATCTTGTTGACATAAACCTTCCAATATCTTGTACTGTGATAAGCCAAAGTTATTTTGGCCATCAAATTTCTCCACATCAAATTTTGCACTTGCCACAGTTTTCATCTTTGCCGGCGTTGACGAAGATTCTGACATTTTTGCTAATTTTTCAAATAGCTATCAAACAAAGCCTAGGACAAATCTGCTACTCTAATACTATTTGTTGTGCAGCGGAAACACAACTACTCTAAATGCTTATATTTAATAATAAGACAATATTAAATATAAACTACTAACTAGCTATTGAGATTAATGAAAGTAAAAAATGCGCTGAAAATACTAAATGCAAAAATAAAGGAGCACACAAAATTTAGCGAGGTTCGGTAAATTACATACATTTTCGAGGCATTGTTGACTACTTCACTAACTTCAAATAAGAGGAAATACAAAATCTGGGCTATAATGTAAAAATTAAAAAATAAATAGAAAAAAGAGATAAAAATAAAACTATAGAAGTCCTTAAAAATAACAGTTCTCACTAATAAAAACTAATTTTGTAATGATTAAAACCAATTACAGTAGGCTTTATTTATAGCCAACTGTAGACTTCAAATATTCATACAGAAGCACTTTATTTATAACCAACTATAAACCCTAAATATTCATACACAAGCGCTTTATTTATAGCCAATTGTAGACCCCAAATATTCATATATAAATGATGTGGGACAAAATTCAGAAATAGTTATAAAAACTAACGAGCCAAAATTCTAACAACCTCTTCAAAGTGTCAAGTAAAAATGAGCCTAACCGTAATAGGTCTCAGTCTCCAGCGAATGCCTTTAAAGACAAGCTCTCGACCTAGTGAAAAACTCCTACATATATAGATATAAGAGATCTCAATTATCTTTTACCGATAAAAAAATCAACATAATAGAAGTATTTACATTTAATAATACTTGTTGGCAAGGAAATCGGGTTATTAAGAATTTGTGAAGGTTGCTTAGCTATAAATGCTTTATTGGAAATTCTGAGATCACAAACTTCTAATCCACCTAACCCTTCAGGAAGACAAATACGCTCACAATGAATCCGAGCAATCTTCTTCTCCGCATTGGCCGACCCGCACCAAAAAAAAAAAAAAATCAAAGCATTATAGAATAAAGATCATTGCAAAGAGAAGTGCGAACCTTGAATATGCTCATAAAGTAGCTAGTTGTAACTTGGAGTACTGATTTCGCCAATACTTCTCTTCCCCCCACTAAAAGCAAACTTCTTTTCCAACCTTGGACTTGAATCTATACTTTATCTTTTATTGCCAAAAAAATCTTTATTTTAGTACTCCTCGTACTATCACGGGGGGCTCCAGATAGGTATCATGAGAACAAATTGATCTGAGTTCTAAGTTGCTCAATGTATTGTTCCGAGTATGCTCCTCCGCAATGGGACAAAAAATTAATGATTGCTGACTTTTTTATACTAGTCCTTTGCCCCCGAATTATTTTCATAATCAGAAGGAATACTTTTAACAGCACTATGGTCCTCAACTAAAGAACATGAAAAAAAATGAAAAAATCATTTTCAAAGAAAAGATGACTAACGCATTGCCCAGAATGAGAACAATGCAACCCATCATCTTACCCAACTCATCAACTTGTATCAACAAAGAAAAGGCTTGACCAAAAAGTAGAATAAATGTGGCAGGAGACAGCAACCTAGTCTTAACCTTTGAGATGATAAAATGCGACCCATATATTTTTCATTCACAAAAAATTAATTAAATGAATAAATAAAACTATGTTGCTAAGCTACATTCTAATTGAATCAACTCCACACAATGCGCTAAAAGACTCATGCACTCCACTTTTCTATATAAAAAGATCCACTCCATCCTATCACAAGCTTTACTTATATCATATTTAGTGGCCATAAAACACTTCCTTCCACTGGATCTCTTCTCAAGTGAATAAAGCAATTCAAAGATTACAATAATATTATATGTAATCAATCTTCCCGAAACAAATATATTTTGATTCTTCTCTATTATATCTAACAGGAAAATTTATCTGGTTGGCTATGGATGTTGGGAAAAATTTGTATATGATCCAATGAATAAAAAAAGCTTAGAGATAAATCAAAAAGAAAAAAACTTACTGAAAGATGATCCTGTATATATAATATCTATATTAAATTACATAGTCCTACAACATTAGAAACCAGACGAAGCCAAATTAACGCGATATATTAACTTTTATAGTGTTGGTTCACTAGTCAAAATTACTTAAAACATTACACGAACGATAGGGACATGCATAAACTCCAAACCAATATATATATAGATAGAGCTAGACATTAAACTTCGCTAGCAACCAATCACTAGCAATTTCTAGCCCTTCATGGTTTCATTAGGTCCCTCAGATCTTTTTCTTGATTGTACAGGTGTGTATGAAAGAGTAGGGATACTCTGTTCATGCCTAAAGAAATTACCAGGGTCAACTTTAGTCTTCACCCTCACCAATCTATTGAAATTACTGGACTTGAAATACCTATTTCCCCATGAAAGAGCTTGTATGAAGCTTGTATTATTCTTCTTATTAACCCCAAGATCAAGATCTCTATAGTTGACATACGCTTCCCTTGGAAACCTAGACACATAAGGACCCATGTAATCGTAAAGCCTTTGAGTCCACTTCACATGCTTTACCGTGCTTTTCAAATCTCCATCGAACCATGCCGAGAGGTACTGAATCATGAAGATGGTTCCTTTCCGGTGAGGGAATGGGATTGCGGATTCCGGAATCCTGCTCATCATTCCCCCATAAGGTGTCCAGATAGTAAAAGGATTGTCTTCTTCCAGAAACCGATTCCAAATCCCCTCGAGTGTCATTTCGGGTATCGGGTACGTGACGAAATCCGATTTGGCTTTGAAATAGACTTTTGATGTCGTTTTTCCTTGGAGTAAGACTTCCGCAGGCGATCCACTAGGGTATGATCCAGAGATGTAAACGACAGAGTCGATCCAGCTCATTTCGATGCAGTCTTTTTTTGTTGGACCTAATTCAGGGAAACTCTTACGCATAACTTGAAGAAGTCTATTAGAGTCTCCGAGAAATAGAGCTTGGTAAGAAGTGGAAATAGTCCTTTTTGTTGCGTTTTTAGCGGCTGTAGCACTCACCGGTTGTATAAGGACTCTAATGAAGAGATCTTCATCGAGTTTATCCACAACTTGTTGCCACTTATAAAGGAGCTTAGTGGCTCCTTGTTCCAGTGTCCTACTAACTGTAAAAACTGTCACAGTGGCCGGAACAGGTACTAGTTTTATCTTCCACCAAAGGATGATTCCGAAACTTGCTCCTCCTCCACCTCTGATCGCCCAAAAAAGGTCTTCTCCCATGGCTGCTCGATCGAGTATTCTTCCGTTAGCATCGACGATTTTAGCATCGTCAACGTTATCTGCGCCTAAGCCGTATTTTCTCATCATGGAGCCGTATGCGCCGCCAGTTATGTGGCCGCCAACGCCTAAAGTCGTACAAAGCCCCGCCGGGTAGCCGTGAACTTTGCTTTTTTGATAGATCCTATAGTAAACTTCGCCGATAGTGGCACCGGCCTGAATCCACGCCGCGTTGTTTTTGATATCGACGTTGACCGACCGTAGGTTGGCGAGGTCCAAAAGGAAGAAAGGCGTTTCAATTTGGGAAACGTAGGAGAGGCCCTCGTAATCATGGCCCCCACTTCGGACTCTCAGATGAATCTTGAGCTGTTTTGAGCAAATAACAGCTGCTTGGACATGGGAATCTTGTAAAGGTGTGAAGATAAACGCAGGCTTTGGAACTGAAGGAGCTAAGTACCTGAGGTTTTGAGCCGATGATTGAAGGACCGAAGTGAAGAGAGAGCTGTTTGGAGAAAAGAAGATTGTGTCGGAGAGTGGAAGAACCGAAAGGTCGGAATTAAGTGAGACACATTGGATGAAGTTTTCTAGAGTTGAAGCTGAATCTGCCCATGAATTTGATTGTAGTAGGACGAGGAATAGTAATATTGCCAATTTCAAATATGACGGTGATAATTCACAAAGCTTCATTGTTTTTGGTTTCTTTGGGTTTTTGAGTCTCTTTAATGTTTGATTTATAAGGTGGATCGATTCTTTCGTTCTTTATAATTAATATATATAT
>JXTB01000830.1:60739-75825 GCA_002914805.1 Parasponia andersonii | reverse complement strand
TATCAAATTATCCGATACTAATAATTTTGATAAAAACTTTTTTGTTAAAAAAACTGTTCCAAATTTTTTCTTAAAAAATCTTATTGAAAAAATGATTCTCTAAAAAATTGGAATGGGATGGAATGATTTTGATTTTCTAAAAACTTAGAATAGAATAATTGTAGGTTAAAATGACTTGTTATTAGCAAATCATTTTCAACTTAGTCAAGGTAGTTATCAGTGGAGAAAAAACAAAAAACTCTATTAAAACATGATATATATATATATATATATAAAATAAAAAATTGGAGGATGATTAGGACTATAAATAATTGCATTAATGATTCAATTCAAACAACTCATGAGATCATGGATTTTACTGTGAAACTCACACCAATCAATAGTCTAAAGATAAATATTTGATAGTGACAACAACGTCCTTGATAATTAGCACTGTTCTTCAAATTAAGTAATACTAAAATAGTCGAAGCATAAATGCAATTGAAACTCATAACAAATCAAGTTAAAATTGTTAAGTACTTACTGTAAAATCCTAAATTTTGTAAGGGTAATTAAGTAATTTTAATTCAAGGACATTTTAGTAATTCTATATTCTTGAATTATTTTAAATTAAATTATTGGTGTTGAATTTAGACAAGATAAAGTCTAGGTACATTTGGGGCAAAAGTGAAAAAGAAATTTCAAACTAAGGACAAAAGTGTAATTAAGGAGGGACTAAAGTGAAAGACTCTTTTTAAAATTTGTGGCCAAAATAGAATTTCAGAAATTTTTTTTCGATCGAACTAGATCGCGCCACATGTCCCACTGCTACAGTTTCTGAAAATTGTATAAAAACCCTCCCTTTTCGTCTTTCTTCTCCGAGGAAGCCCCCGAAACTCCCACCTCTGCCACTGTTCACCTGAAGCTACTCCGGCCACCGTACCACCCGACGCGCCGTGTAGTGTCCTTGCCCAGCTGCCGGCGAAGCCATGCCCGGTGCCGCTGTCTCGCTCCGCCGCTTCTCGCCGGAGATAGAGCACTCCAAAGGTCGCGCCACCGGGTCGGTTTTTCGCCTACCGTTTCCTCCTCGGATGTCCGATCACCTCACCACCACAACCGTTGGACTCGTCTCAACTCTAGCTTTCATTTTCGACTACTCTTGGCCTCCAACTCGGCTCTCGTGAGAAGTTGACTACTGTAGTAATATTTTAATATTTAATTTTTGTGGTATTTTCGTAATTATTTCCGAATTGAGTTATTTATCTCGAGAAAATTTTATCACGTGAAAGAGGAGTTTGAAACATGAAATTTCATGATTTTGAAGTGTTAAAATGGTAACCGAAAGATCGTTAATTATCGGGTGAAAATGTGGTATTTCTAATTATTTTCCTAATGTGGTATTTTTATAAATTTTGGATTTTTGAGCCTATTTAATGTTCGGGACTTCGAAACTGAGTTCTGATTTCGAATTTGGACTCAATGAGGTCAGGACATGAAGTTTGATATAAAATACCACTATTTTTCGAAGTGGCACGAAAATCGAGAAAATAGCTCATGAATTGCACCGTTTTGCATGCCACGAGCCAGTTCCATACCGGGACTCGCTTTCAACGAACTTTAAATCTAAACCAACGTTTTTAGATGTTTTGAATTCAGTGTTGACCTCTGTTTCTCAATCCGAGACTCCGTTTGAAAAGTCAACTTTTCAAGTAAACGTGACGAGATTCGAAAACAACTGTCCGAACAATCCAGTGATCAATTGAGGATATTTCTAGCGTCAGCATAACTACTATTTCGAGGTAGGGGATTCCATTTCCTTGTTTTCTATTATTTTCATTAAAATTGGAATTTATTCTTAAAAATAAAATTTTGTGATTTTATTAAATTAAATTATTTGAATAGTTATTTAAATGAACTATGAATTTGTGAAACATTGTAGACTGCTCTAGATATTTTTACATATGATTTTATACAAGTTTTATATTTAGAATTTGGTAAAACTATAAAAACTGTATTAAGTACAAAATGGATTTTTAATTAAAAATCAGAGCATGTCTAGAATGTTAAACCACTGCATGGTTGTTTGAGACTCTATATATTGCATATTTCATATGATCATGCATGAGAGTCGTCTTAGGTATTACGGTATTATAGTAGGCGGACTAGTACATCCGTCTTCGGTGAGAGCCCGTAAACCCGTGCAGGGTTTGTTTTCTGACTATCTCTATTCGGTAGGCGTAGACATTTAGTGCCCCTCTGGTTCAGTAGGATTAGACACATGGGTATTCCTTCAGTTTCCATAGATAGATATCAAGTAGGGAGCACTCAATACATGTAGTATAAGTTGCTCTAGTCGTGATGAGAGGATGAGAGCTCATATGTTGTGTTGATTTATGTAATGCATTATGCTTATTTTAATTAAGACTTTTATATGTTTTGACCTGAATATCTAGTTTTGGTTTTTAGCATAGTTTTCTGTAAATAGTTTAAATCTTTAATATTTATAGAAATGTTTTCCAGTACTACTAATCATGCAGATGTTTTGAGATTTATAAAAAGACTTCCTCAAAAAGGGAAATTGGGTAATCTACTGGGCATTTTATGCTCACCCTCCCTACTTTCTCTATAGGTGGTGTCCAGTGTAACATTAACGATCGACAAGCATAATAAGAAGCTATCTTTTATTTGTAGTTTGTGACTTGGTAATGGTAGGAGTATGAATCTAAGACTTATGTTTAAGTCTTGTTAAATAAGTGGATATTACTAGCATTCAAATTAAGTGTGTTATTTTGAATATGTCTGTAAACTATATATGTCATACTAGCTTGATGTTGAGGTGTGAATGATGATGCTCAGTGAACAATTTAAGAATTTGGTTTTTTTTTTTTTTTATATCTTTTCAGTCTGTGTTTATTGGTGACTATGAACTATAGAATAAGTCTACTGGTTGAAATTCACAATACATTTGTTTTAAAAAAAAATTTCTAATTTTATTGAAATTCTTCTTCTGCCACTACCCAGAGTTTGGGTGGTAACACTTACAACTATGAGGAGGAAGGTACTTGCAAATTAGTAGAGAGCATATGCAAACAAATTCCGCTTTCAGGTATCGACCTTGGCTCAGGTATCGACCTTGGCCTCGTTGTATGCTAGTAACGCCATTGTTCCAACAGCAAACCGTTAATAAACGAGGGTAACCACCGGGAGAAGGATGGTAATCCTTCAATAGTAAACAAGAATATTTTCTTATTAATTAGTCGATTAGACCAACTATATTAATTTCACTATACACGTTGAAAAAGAGTATGTCACATATTCGGGCCAGCTGAGTGAGTGAGCTGAGTGAAGTGGGAATTAGGTGTTAATTAGGAGTTTGGACTTTAGAGATACGTGGATTATTATTTTTTTTTATAATAAAATAGAAATTATTAATTAAGTCTTTTTTTTCTTTTTTTTTTAGAAAAAAAATATGTCACATATTCTATACAAATAAGAAAAATAATCCTGCCTATTATTATTGTAATTATTATTATTTTTTTGATGTGAGTCCTGCCCCATATTTAATTCCAAATAGGGGCAAAGTAAATACGAGAAAAGTATAATCATTTATTTTTATTTTTTATTTTTGAAAGAAATAGTATCCTCATCTATTAACTACTAGTGTAAAGGGAAAGCATGGCCCGTTGAAAAATATAAATAAAGTATATCAAAAAGTAACATTC
The DNA here is from genome assembly GCA_002914805.1 of Parasponia andersonii. Taxonomy (NCBI): domain Eukaryota; kingdom Viridiplantae; phylum Streptophyta; class Magnoliopsida; order Rosales; family Cannabaceae; genus Trema; species Trema andersonii. The sequence continues at coordinate 72,124 of JXTB01000830.1, read as the reverse complement.
TTCAATTACATAGTATATTCTATTGAAAAGAATTCTGTTTTGTTTTGTTTTATTTTTTATTTTTTTGGAAAGGAGAGAAGAATTCTGTTGAAAATATAAAGTACAAGAAAAATGACATAAAAGAAAGTGAACAGATAACATTATTTAATAGACGACCTTCTTAGCAAATATTGTTGCTAAAATTATATTTGACACATAAAAAAGCAAATAAATAAATTTGACAGTGAGCATTGAAAATGTACAAGTGAGCATACAGTGTGTGATTTGATATTTTAATGTGATTCAATATATTTTTTTAATTATAACGTTATACTATACTTGACTCTATCTGAGAGTTGAGATCAAATATAACATATGTTGAATTTAACAGAGCAGATAGTATTGCCTTAGAGGATTATTTTTGCGCTATAGTCCCAATTATAGCATTAGTATAATAGAAATATGCTCTTTTAGTGTTTCTTTGTGTATAGAATAATATAAAATTTTAGTTACATATCAATGCTAAATTAATGTCAAGTAATTTATTTTTTTATTTTTTTGAAGGAGATGGCCAAGTAATTTAAGTTGTGTATATATATATATATATATGCACTAACATGATATCATTTTGCAATTCTCTTTGCTGATTAACGAACCACCCAATTATATTATTTTTTAATTAATTTATAATTTCTATGAGCATTTGAAAATACATGATTATTAACTCGTATAAAATATTTAAAATTTCGAGATATTTTTTTTGAAAAATTATTTACAAAAGTATGTCAAAAGTTATGAAAGTTAGTGTATTGACGACCAAATAGAACCTAATTACATTAAATGAAAATTATTATTATAATTTATAATTTCTAATTATTATTTTTTTTTCTAAAAACAAAAGAAAGAATAGTACATTAGTTTTAAAAAACGTAAAACACATATCTTTTTGAAATAAAAAAGGTGAAATGTAGAAGAAAAACTAAAGAAAAGGGAAGAAATTGTTTTTACTTTCAAAAGAAACACATAAATGTTCTTTCCAAACACATAAATAAAAATAAAGAATTTTCCTTCCCGTTTCTTGGTATATACAAAATTTATTCAAATTTAATATAATTGAAATCAATGAACCTGTAATGTGATCTAACAATGACAAATATTAGCTTACGGAAGGAAAAAGATCGAAATTTACTTAGCAAGGTTTTACACCAATTTTTTTAAAAATAGAACTCAATAATCGACAAAGAATAAATTCTCTTATTAGAAAATATCACTTTTAATAACTATTTCGAAAACTACCATTTTTTTTTTAAATTAGTATTTTTCGATAGTACTTGAGGTAATTAGTTGGATTACTTCAAGTAACTAATATTATTACTTGAGATAAACAGTTAAGTTATTGAAATAAATAATTTGATTGATTGTTTCAAGTATCCCGTCAATTAATAAAAAATAATATTTTTTTAAATACTTTTAAAAGTGATATATTTTTAATTAAAATTGGGGACTTTTTAAACATTTTCAAAATCCAAAATTTTTTAATTTTTTTTTGAAAAATTACCATAAAAAATCAAATTTTCTAAAAAAAAAAAAAAAGCAAAAATCAACGTGTTTAATTGATCGAAAAAACTTTACTTATCAGTTTTTTAATTATAAAAAAAGAAATTACTGCAGACTCTTTTCAAATCACTGCCAGTGAGGAGTTACACGTGTGTCCTTTATATTAAATGTCAATGGGAGGAAAAGATGCACGTGTCCTGTATATTATTGTGGACGAGGTACTAGCAGTCTAGCCGATCCAACACTCTTTAGCTTCCGCCCAACTCTTGTCTTGAAGCCTCTCCTAGTACGAAATAATTCTTTGATTTTCGAAATCTGTGAATTTGTGTGATCTTTGTAAAGAGAGATCTTTCTAAAGAGTAAGATTTGCAATGAATTGATTGTTTTTCGAAGAGAGAAATTTCTTTACAATATTTTTCATATTAATCTTTTAGGTTTTCTTAAATTCATCGATCATAATCATGTTTCAGGAGGAATTTCGTAATTAAAGATGAAAAGGGTTTTCTATTTTATCTTTATTGTTTCACTTCACAATTTATTTTGGAAAATTACACGAATCATATTTTGATTAAGTAATTATTAGAAGAGTTTTCGGAACTTATTCCTTACTAAGTTGTGTGTGATCGACACAATTAGGATTAATATATGTGAAAAACGTACTTCCTTGAACTTCAGGGGAAAAAAAAAAAAAAAACGAACTTCCTTGTACAGACACAATTTCAGGAATTTCTATTTTGTGTCTTTATGTTGCAACATAAATGAAAAGTCGTCATTGATGAAAAGAAGAATCAGATTTCTTGATGCAAAACATGTGGATTAATTTGGAATATTTCCAAATTATTTTCAATCAGTTTTTAATTGATGATTTGCAGGCCATTGATTGAAGACATGTTTTTTTCTACATAAGCTAGTCTTGTGAAGACGAAATTAAAACCGAGGAGTTTATGTCTATTGACTAGTTTTTCATTAGAAATATCTCTAGAGTCTTTTATACTTTATAATGTCTTTATGAGTATTTCTTTGAGGGCGTTCTTAATGTTCTTCGGAAGAAGAACGATTCCAAAATATGAGGGGAATTCAATAGCAAAAATCAAGAAATTGAGTGGTGCCGGTGAACAAAATTAGTTAATCGATTCAATTTGATTGCGGCGATTAAAAAAAAAAAGAGTTTTATACTGTTTAAGTTGTTTAAGTAAAATGGTGTTTGTAATTACTCATATTATTACGAACATATTCATTCTTTGGTCCTATAGAATACGCAGTCGCCACACTATGCAAAAATGCTGGTGTTATTTTTACTTTCTGTTCTTAATTATTTTAATTCATTGGTAATTAATTAAAATTGGCCATATCTTATAAGCAGACCTCACAGGAGGCATAATACTTTCTAATTGTTTTATTGAAAGAAAGACTTAAGTTTTCTACATTTGTCTCTTTGTGCAAAAACAATTGTACACATGTTAATTGTTTAAGTCGTTCGTTCACTCTTCTTGTGTATATCTATGCAACACATTCAAAGAAGGAACGCGTAAATATCTCATTCTCGCAAATAGAAGATTAATTACGAAAACCAGAAAACGTAGTTGAAGAAGTAACTTTCAACATTGTCATAGCTATGTGCTTTTTAAAAAAAAAAAAAAAAAAGAAGAAAGGGACACTTATCATTGCTATTTGAAATTTAAAAGATGTGTAAAAAGAAATATTTTAATATTTCTGGAAGGATCTACTTAAAAGGGGAGCGAGGAGGAAAAAAATAAAGTGTAACAATAGAGTTACTCTAATATAACTGATCGTAATAGAATCTACGTATGGTGTAGTCAGAGATTCAAATGATCATAATAGAATCTGAGATTCAAATGATCATAATAGATTCTATGTAGTCAAAACTTCAAAATTTCACTCTATTCATTTGAGAAAATTTCACTTACCAAACAAGACACCATATCAATGTTCCACTCTAGTCATTGTATTCTCTTACCTGTCTCCTTCAATTCACTTCTTCCTTCTACCATACATAGCTTAAGATTGAGGCGTTGCCAGGAGACAGTTAGAACTTTGAAGACCTTTCATTATTTATTGCCCCTAGCTATAGATGAGATCCACCAGTTTAGTTGTATTGTTTACCATTAATGATAGTTTCAGTTAAGTTGGTTAAATACGTGCCAGTCTTTTATTCTCTAGTCGGGATCTCTTGTCTTGTGTTTTTGGACAACTTTAACGAGTTATTAGTCATTCCTTCCACCATATCTAGATTCTGTTTTTGCTCTGTTTTATTAAAAACAGAGTCACAACTTAAACTCTAGAATAAACAGCATTTTACTGATTCGTATAAAATATTCAAATTCAGAGCAGTGAAAATTTTGACACTAAGAAATCCACAACTGTAAGACATTTTTCTACATGTACACTAAATATATACCGAGATACACGTAGCATTTTTCTTTTTCCTTTAATACATTCATTTATAAACTTATCACCAAAACAGAATATTATATAAAGCAAACTATAACCCAAAACAATAATCAAGCCGAAGGGCACCCAATTCTTTGGGAAGACGAGTTTGGAAGAGGTGGGATACTCTGTTCATGTCTGAAGAAGTTATCAGGATCAACCATGGTCTTAACAAGTACCAACTTGTCGAAATTACCCTTGAAATACTTGTTACCCCAACCACTGGCTTCAATGAAATTGGTCTCGTTTTTCTTGTTCATCCCAAGATCAAGATCTCTATAGTTCACGTAAGCCTCCCTCGGAAACTTTGAAACGTACGGAGCCATGTAACTGTAGACCTTCCTAATCCAATCGAAGTGCTTCACCGAGTCTTTCTCTCCATCTTGCCATAATGAGAGCCACTGGATCATGAAAACGGTGCCGTTCCGATGAGGAAATGGGATTTCCGATTCCGAAATCTTGCTCATCATTCCGCCATAGGGAGTCCAAATTGTCAAAGGGGAGTCTTCTTCCGTCATTCTCTTCCACAGACCTTCCAGCCCGGCTTCGGATATCGGCTCCTTGACATAGTCCGATTTGGCCTTGAAATAGTTCTTGAAAGTCGACTTTCCTTGGAGAAGAACTTCAGGTGGGGTTCCACTAGGAAAGCTGGCGATGTAAAGAACGGACTCGATCCAACTCATTTCCGTACAGTCTTTTCTCGTCAAACCCAATTCAGGGAAGCTCTTCTCCATGACTCCGATGAGTCTATCAGCGCCGCCGAGGAATAGGCCTTGGTAGGCGGTGGCGATGGTTCGCTGACTTTTATCGCCGCCGGAGCCGCTTACTACTTGTATTATAGCTCGAATGAAGAGATCTTCGTCAAGCTTGTCCACAACTTGTTGCCACCTATAAAGCAGCTTAGTCGCTCCCTGTGCCAACGTCTTACTAACTGCAAAAACTGAAACTTTCTCTGGTACCGGTACCAGTTTTATCTTCCACCAGAGAATGATCCCGAAACTCGCTCCACCGCCGCCTCTGATGGCCCAAAACAAGTCCTCTCCCATTGCTTCCCGATCCAGAATTCTACCGTGAACATCTACAATTTGAGCGTCGAGCACATTATCGGCCCCCAAGCCATACTTTCTCATCATGGAGCCGTATGCGCCACCAGTTATGTGGCCGCCGATGCCTAAGCTGGTGCAGAGCCCAGCCGGGAAGCCGTGGACTTTGCTTTTCTGGGAAATTCTGTAGTAAACTTCACCGACCGTTGCGCCGGCCTGAATCCATGCCGTGTTGTCCTCAATTTCAACCTTGACTTGGCGAAGGTTGGATAAATCGACAACGATGAATGGGGTTTCGATTTCAGAAACATAAGATAGGCCCTCGTAGTCATGGCCTCCACTTCGGACTCTGAGATGTAATCCTAGTTGTTGGGAGCAAATAACAGCGGCTTGCACGTGGGAATCATGCAAGGGTGTGAAAATAAACTCGGGTTTTGGCGCTGAAGGCACCAAGTAACGAAGGTTTTGTGCTGAGGATTGGAGTATTGAGGTGAAGAATGAGTCTTCCGGGGTGAAGAGAACAGTTGAGAGTGGAAGAACTGAAAGTTCTGAGTTTAGTGAGACGCATTGGGTGAAGTTTTCTAGAGTTGAAGCTGCTGATGAATATTGAGATTGATGAAGGAGGAGCAGGTGTAATAGGCATACTATGGATGATTTTATCCACATCTTCATTTTTTGAGGTTTTCTCTCTTGCCAAGGACTGGTATACTTGGTTATGTTAAGAATGTCATGCTCTTTTATATTCAAATAGTTAGAGAAATATATTAATTTTAGTAAATATTCTAAATATATGAATAAATTAAGTTTTGCCAACCCTTTCTTTTATTTTCCTTTAAAAATTATAATAATTTGCCAACCTAGGAATATCGAGAATTATGTTCTTCTTTCAAGCGACAACGAAAGTGGTAATATAAATATATTTCATGGTATTCAGTATTCTACATATTAATAACTCCTTTTTGGAATGTTGTTAAATTTAATTGATTGGACTGAATGGGAAACTAAAAGAAAAAGGATAACATAAAACGTGAAAGCAAGAAATTGGATATGGCTTAGGGTTAAAGTGAAGAAAACGCTGTAGGAGGCTAGTAGCACCAGTGCATAACGTATCGGTTCAGATATAATGATTCGAGTCAGTGAAGAGAAATTTACGGAGCTGCCATGATACACTATATATAGGAAAAATCTAATAAGCCAACGCTGGCCTTGTTCAATTATCTAATGAGAGCTTTAGGAGTAAAGCAAAGACTTGGAGCTTAAAAAGAGTTGCTTTACGCTTCCAATTACGTTGATGAACTCAATACCATCCTATTTACATGAAAGATAATATTGAAGGTTGCTTGCTTCACGCTTCTAAGTAGTGGTACTGAGGTTTTACACCACAAAGCCTTACATATAGTTTTAGATATATGTCACTTTTCAATATGTAGTCGAGAAGCAATTATAGTACAAATTAATGTGTATGTAAATTAAAAACTGTCGTTCTGAACTTTTAAACGTGAAGCATTTTGGCCAAAATAACAGGATTTCATATTTTGCTTTCAATTATTATTTAGAGTTCTATTTTTTGGAGGAAAAAGTAGTATAATTCCTCCAAATTCGCTATTAACTAGTTCGATTTGTACAGAGTTAAACTCAAAGTCTTTTGGGCTTTAAGGTGAACCTATGAGTTTTCACTCCTTGAGTATTGCATCACAACTTTTATACATAGTTTGATGAGTTATTAGTTATATTATACGTGTTAATTTCACGTGAAAAGAGACTACATGTCCCGAGGTTATGTATATATAATAATTAAATAATTATTATTCAATGCTAACGAAAGTTGAAAGTACAATAAATTAATGAATATTCCATAAATTAATAATCTCGATTAAATAATTAAATTTTTGGACTTAATTCGGACTAATATACTAAATTAATGTTTTTGCTCATGTATAAAATAATTATGTTTTTGTAATTCTTTTTGGGCCCAGAGAATATGTAAGTTAATAGTTGATTATATGTATATATATATAAAATAATAAATAAACATTCACAAATATTAGTAAGTTTTTTTCTAGATAATTTTTATTTTCTTAATTTTTTTTTCAAAATACATCTAAAGTGTTTTAAGCAAAGAAATCTGCGGCAAAGCACATAAATTACTTCAAATCGTCAAGAAAATCGTCAAGAACATGCGAAGAAATCAGAACAGGGCAACAATCAATCCAGGACATATACCTAGAAAAAGTGAAAGTTGAGACAACTAGCCTATGTGCCACCATATTCCCAATTCGAGGAATATGAAGACATTGGTCACAATTAACTAAAGAAAACAAACTCTGGACTTCCGAAACTACTAAAGCATTATCAGCTAAGAATTCCCTGTTGTGGAGGCTTTGAATAGCTCGTAAAACATCACTCTCCACCTGATTGACCGTAAAATTATGCAGAAGAGCAAAAGATCAAGTCCTTCCCGAATAGCAAGTAGTTGACAATAATACTAAATTTGAGAAACAAGCAAGAACCGAACCATCCGAGCTTCTAATAACCCCATCGTTGTTCACATAAAAAACCTATTATACATAAATATTTATTTTATTTTATACTATTTGTATTCGTATATCTTTAATAAAATGATGATTTTGGAGAGTTATACGTACTTATATATATATTTGAATTTTAGAGTTTGAAAATAATTTAGTATATTATTATGTATAATTTTTGTCAATTATAAAAAAAATTATCATTTTTATCTGAATTATTTTTTCTTATTTTGTCTGTCAACGAGTAATGAGTCACTAATACAATTTTTTCCATTATTCATTGATTATTCTTCACACTATTTTCGCATATAAAAAAATAATTAATAAGACACATATAATATTACGATTATTCTTCAAAAATGTTAAAAAACCATCTCCGATATGCCTCGTTGTCATTCTTAATATATATATATATATATATATATATATATATATATAAATAAGTATAGCTCTTTACTCTCCACTTTCAGGTAATTTGGTTATTGTTTGTGTCATTGTGACTCTCTTTCATGCCTAATAAGCACTTTCAAACCTTCCTTTGGAAAGATGATTAATGTTTTGAGAAACAGCTGTTTGATTATTTGAAGTACACATTTCATCTGTAGCATCACTGGGAGAAGATTCTAAACTGCATTGAACTGGCAAGAATTTGTGAACAGAAGTACAAAGGCAAGTAGTGGGATAGGATATAGTTTTCCATGCTAGTACTTCATTGCCCTTGTGACGCATCTCAAGAATCATTTTCTGAACTTGGGATGCAACGTGCTGCCGATTTTGAATTGGACAATTAAATTAAAAAAATAGATGTAATATTTAAATAGTAGAGATATTGTGACAGCCCATATATTGTACCAGGAAAACGCATCATTCATATTGATATAGGCACCTGATTATCCTTGGAAGTATATCCCCACAAGCTGTATCCATCACTATAGGCCAGTACTCATGTGTTATTCAATTACTCTCCCTTCATGACCATATAAGAGCTCCTCTTTGCCTCCTTGATCCATATCAACAGCTTTACGAATATCTCCTGAATCATATAGTCATGACTCATGTATGCCATCACCATCTAACAAGAAACTATGCATAAACTAACCAAGGTCATCCAATCACAGGATTATAAAATACTACGGCGTGCTTTAATATGGAAAGCTAATATGATATACTATGTATCTGAGCAATGTCTAAATGCTCAAAAATATCTGAGCAGTGTCATTCAAAAGATTCTTATTGGTCAACTTCGTTTGTGGAGCTAGGGTTTTTCCTCCTGTCGCTGGGATTCAGAGATTCCATGTGATTCTTCTCTGGCCATTCAAGTTAACAGAGCGACAGGCGAAACTATAAAACCATAACAATTATTGAATCATAACCTTGAAAGAAAATAAACAAGATTATGATATTACAGTTATACGTAAGATAAGTTATATGTATAGAACCACAGTTCATAAGCAGACGTAAAGTCAATAAATAGCAAGAGAAAAAAATTATAAATAAAAAAAAAAATAGCAAGAGAAAAATGTTCAATAGATTCCCCACAATTCAAAAGTCAGCATCATAGCTTGCCCTGCAAACAAGCATGTTTATTTTCTTTTTGTTGTGAACCGAGGGCCATTTTCACTCAAAGAATTTACAGCAGACCTCGAAAGAAAGGGTGGATGTTCTGGCTAACAACTTTTTCAACTTAGAATTCACCATTATTTATATTTATATATGTTCCAAACAATCCCTTCATCTGCATGTTTCCCAAGTATCATGAAATGACAATGACGAATAGAGCAATATTCTCTGCTCCAATTAATACTCCATTTGCAGTCATCAGAGGAAAACCAATACTACTTCTAACAAGATAGAAAAATAAAACAAATAAGCATGCAAAATACACATACTTGTCCATTGGGAGTTCCTGTAGTAAGCCAGAAAGAATGAATAAATACAATCAATCATGAACCATCCGCCACTGAAAAAGTTCACGTACAGTAAAAAAAATAAGAGATTCCAACATTACTTCTTTGGAAAAAGAATTAGAGAGTTCTAATATCATTTTCTTGGATGAAACGAGAGAAAACTATCCATCATGTAAATACAACAACTCCTAAAGATGTCCAGTAATATGAAAGTAACTTGGAAAAAATGCTGGCAAACATTAAAGAAAATAAAACAAGAGTATTCTCACTATTATTAAACAGATAACATTACAAAACAAAATAATTGTTCTGCTGTTGTCACTAATAACTTAAAAAGAATCTTCAAAAACAAGAACCCACATAAAATATAATCTAATATTTGAAATTAAACCGGGATGGCTCTCCGTTCTAAATAGAAGGCAGAGCAGGAATTCTAGTAGGCCACCAAGGATGCACAAGAGAGTGGACACATAAGCTCTTCCACACCCATTCACTTGAACATGGAAAGTCGCAAACATACTCTTCAAAACTGTCTTCTCCAATCTTGTATTGGCAGATATCAATCTCGTCATATTCCATGCGTGCGAAGAAAAACGGATCTCCATCTTCCGGATGAAGTGCAATCAGAAACACATACAATTCTTTATGGCCACTTTTTGTTGAGAAGTGATTCGAAATTTTAGGAAGAGTAGAATAAGTCATTAGCTGACAGTTTGAGTTTTACCGAGTCTCTAGGAGTAGTTGTTTACTGCTTCAAGATTTAACTATTTTATCTCAAATTAGTTTGTAACCGTTGTATGCATGTCTATATTAGACATGCTCTGTTTTGTTCTTTAAAAATAGAGGCAATTTGAATAATAAATCCAGCTAGTCTTTTCATTCATTATCTCTAATTATTGTTCATTTTCTCTTAACCATTGTTTACCTCAGCTGCCAAAATCTCCAACATTGTGGTATCAGAGCCCGGTTCAAGAGGCATCTGATCATGTCAATGACAGGAGGAAATGGACAATCGTCCATGATACCAGTTTTCAAAGGAGACAACTATGATGTATGGCGCATAAAGATGAAGACTCTTTTCCGTTCACAAGAGTTATGGGAAGTGGTGGAGTCTGGTTTTGCTGAGGATGAAAGAGATGAAGCCAAACTGAGGGAGAACCGTAAGAGGGATGCCAAGGCTCTGTTCTTCATTCAACAAGGAATGGATGAGACAGTTTTTTGCAGGATATCTGATGCACAGACAGCAAAGCAGGCATGGGATACGTTGATGGAAGAATTTTAAGGTACGGATCAGATTAAAACAGTAAGACTTCAATCTCTCAGAAGACAATTCGAGACTCTACAAATGGAGAATGGTGAGAAGATACAAAATTATATGACACATGCAAAAGTCATTGTCAATCAAATGAAAACATATGGAGAGATAATAGCTGAAGCAACGGTCGTATCAAAAATTCTGAGAAGCCTACCTCAACGATTTGATCATGTGGTAGCAGCCATTGAAGAATCAAAAGATTTAACTAAGTTGTCCATTGATACTTTGATGGGATCATTGATGGCTCATGAGGATAGACTGAACAGGTCAACAGAAAGAGATGATGAAAAGGCTTTTCAGGCTAGATCCACCAATGCAGTACAGGAGTTCAGATCAAGGAATTTTAGAGGAAGAGGCCGTAATGCAAGAGGAAGAGGCAGAGGGAGAACTGGGCAAGGTGAAGCTAGAAGATGCTATAACTGCAACAAAGTGAGTCATTTTGCTAGAGACTGCAGAGAGCAAGCAACTCAAGCTGAGTTTGCTGAAGATGGGGAAGCTGAGCAGAGAGAGGAATACTTGTTTATGGCAAAGGAAGCTAATGAAAGGAAGAACTGCATCTGGTATATTGACAGTGGCTGTTCCAGTCACATGTCAGGAGATAAGAA